>CAUHTR010000546.1:0-117056 GCA_959609185.1 Schmidtea polychroa | reverse complement strand
AATAGGAGGTATGTTCAGAGTTGATTCCAGGACCTCAAGAGATTGTAGCGAAGTCATAAGGGAAGATAACCTTTTGCTCGAACAAGTGCGCCATCAAAACAGAAGAAGTTACGGCGAGATCGGGAAGATCTTAACAAGCTTTTGCGTGATGAATTAGACACACTGCTGCTGTCAATAAAACGACAGCAATTTGGATTAATGTACGACGATGAGAGAGATAAAATTTTTTCCGTACTGTTTGGAATAATATTCAATTCCCAAGAAAGGAAAATTACTCAAACCATACTTCAAAATAATGATGGAGATCATACCCCTCAAATTGTGAAAAACAACTGGTACTGTCTGCTGAATTCTGCGAGAACTACATTAAATTCTACAGGCAGACCAAGATACTTACCTGTGAAGTGACAAATGGTCCCTAACGCTATCTCTAATAAATTTTTTAGCAAAGATTAGTCAGGTCCTGTAATCAAGAAAGCACGATCTTCCAGCGAAGACAAGGTTTGCATCAGGTTTATTACTTAATTTCGTAATATGGCAGGACAATTGTGACAGCAACTTTCCTCCACCTTAGGCAAGAAAGACAGCACGCAAATCCTCCCATCAAATACTCATAATAATTTAGTTTTTGTATTAATGAATTAATTAGTAACATCCTGCTGTTATCAGCATACTGTTTTGATGGTGGGTGATACCTCATGGTACAATCGTACTCAAAATCGCATATATCACGAATGGTGCGGGGTTACTGTTTTTTGCATAGTTTGAAAATTTAATTTTTCTCTTTAGGTACATGTATTATAAAGTAGAACCTATTTGAATTTTACGGCATAGGTCTCCATGGATTTCATAAGCGCTCCTATGTCTGAAAGCCATTAACGCAATGTGGGCACCAGTTGACGCGAATCCAAAAGTGACAGGAGCTATTTGGGTGCGAATTCATTAGTTTTTGAAGATCAAAAACTGCGGTGGTAGATGAAAATTATCACCGTCTTCTATAAAAGTAAATATATTGGTTCACCACCTATGACCTTAGATCGTGAATAATGTCTAACTGGGGGTGATGAGGGATATATCCAGCATCATTGCTGGACAGTTTTAGCTGGCTTATTTCTATATATTAAAACATTAATCGCTAATTAGTCACGGTTTTGCTTCAGAATTTTGAATGTTACTTAATCTCATAGGGCATCACTAATGGGGTCAAAATTATTTCATCCAAATAATTTGGTAAGCAGTAACTCGATGTTTATTTCTGCGTATAAACATCACGCTTTAAGAGGGCTAGAACGCTATATATAAAAAAAACCACATATCATCTGTGTTCTGAATGTTGACAATGGCTTTTTTAGACTTTAAAGCCGCTGGGGTGGGGAATTAACTATGACTCAGCTAACCTATTCATAATCTTATACTTATTTTTATATGAAGTCAATTTCTTTAATTTTAACAACCCGCCATCACGCTACCTAAATATGTAAATTTTTCTATCTTATTATTTAATTTAGTGATGCCATTTATTAAAAAGTTTTCTGTAAAAAACTTCGGCGTTATTTAGAAAGAAATTATCCTTTAATTCGCCATCTTTCTCAAATTGAATCAGAAACGCTGAACTGAATTTTAACGGCCCCATACCGTTTTCATTTCTGATATTAATTTTTGAATAATTTTTGGTGTTATGGATATGTGTACTAAGGCGTCTTTCTCCACGTCAAACCTTAGATTTTTTTTACCCCCTTAAAATCTAATCTCTATTCTGGCTCGTTGTCTATATCACTGAACCACCTATTTGATTATTATTTAATATATTATTTAGAATATTATCTATTTCATCACCATCAATAAACTTTAGCAATTTTAGATGGAACACAAGACACAGGAGTAACAGCAGGCCGTTTTTTATTTACATTATTATTTACATATTAATTACATTATTAATTACATTTTGTGCTGTGCTATTCACATTTTATTTTTGATATGTTCAGTATTTTGTGTTGTCTATTCACATTTTTATTTTTGATATATGTTTAGTATTTTGTGTTGTGCTATTCACATTTTTATTTATAGTTTTGATATTTTGTGCTGTATTATTTTATTTATAGTTTGTGCGTATTATTTTTATTTAACTTATTAAAAAGTTTCTTTTTATTTGATGAAACAATTGTTTAATGATTTAATGAATATTATAAAAATCACTATATTTTATAGGTTGGGAATTCTGGCATAGTGGGCATAAATAGTAATTTGATTCCATAGAACTTTTGCCCATAGTATTTTCTCATATGTTTTGTGACATACTTTAGTATGCCCAGTCGACGAAACACAATAACGAGGATATAATTTTAACCTATTATAAATTTATTTAATAATTTTCTAAAAATTGTTGTATATCTTTATTAACAATTGTTAGTAGTTATACAGTTTTATTAGACAATAAAACGGTATAACTATTAACAATATTAATAAAGGGTATATTATTAGATCAAAGATGTAGAATTTATTATAAGAGAGATGTAGTTGCAACTACTAGTATACTTAGGGTGAATTATTCTTTATTATTATTAATTTAAAGTTATTATAAGAGAGATGTAGTTGCAAATATAGTAGAAATTATGGGTCATTATTAATTTATTATTTATTATTATTATTATTATTATTATTATTATTATTATTATTATTATTATTATTATTTTAATTTATTAATATTATTAGAGAGCAGTATGCTGCATGCTGACTGCAGACTACTATGTAGCTACATGCTCACTGTAACACATTATTATTATTATTATATTATTATTATTATTATTATTATTATATTATTATTATTATTATATTATTATTATTATTTATTATTATTATTATTATTATTATTGTTATTATTAATATTATTTTAACTATTTAGATCACATTGCAAACTACAAGGATTTATTTTATAAACTATAATTTGTAATTCACTTTTTAAATTATTTCAGAACAAAGTAAATACTCATAAATCATTTTATCATATATATTTTCATCATAAATCATTTTTTCTTTATAATTTCTTTTCATTTTCGTCATAATTTCATCATTTTCATTCATAATTTTCATCATAAATCATTTCTTCATCTAAAGCATTTTCATCATAAAGTTTTTCGTCATAATTGGGTCATAATCATTTTCTTCATCATAAATCATTGTCTTCATCATAAATCATTTTCTTCATCATAAATTTTTCGTCATAATCCTTTTCTTCATAAATTATTTTCTTCATAAATCATTTTCTTCTTCATAAATCATTTTCTTCATCATAAATCATTTACATCATAATATTATCAAAATAAATTATCAAATAATTTATGAAAGAATTTACAAAAAAAAGTGATTACAAAATTAATTAGTATAAAAAATATATCAAAAAAAAAAAAAAAAATCTTACATTTGATTCCATATCGGAATCAGAATCTGTAGCAACAGAATTGAGGTCATTATTTCAGTCCTCCTCAGCAATCAAATCAGAATCTGCAGCAACAGAATGAGGTCATTATTTAACGTCCTCCTCAGTGATTAAATTCATCAGCGTCAATATCAACATTTAACCCTAAAACGTTTTTTAAAAATAAAGAAATAAAATAAATTTACTTTTTTCTTTTGACAGCATTACTGGGGCATTCATGTTCACCCATAAAACCACATCATCGTCGTCAGTATCACTATATTAATATTGGTTCTAAAGAAATATTAAATTAATAAAATAAAATAGTTAAATTTTACGAATATGTGTGACAACATTTAGGATTGAGTCATCCTCAGATACATCATAAAATCGACAACATCTGCAAAAAAGAAATGAGGAAATAAAAATATAGTAAAATAAGATAAAATTACCACTCGTCAAAGTCCTTCAAGATTCGATTATTTGTATTTGGCATTTAGTGTTCCTTGATTTTTAAAAATTTGAATAATTGTGACAAATTTAGATTGTCATGTTATAAAGGAGAAGAAATATTTCCTGTCGCAAACCATGAGAATATAAGACACACACACATATAATGAATATTTTACTCTCTCAAACATCACCACATCATGCATGCTAATGAAAATCATGTCATAGAATACCCATGTGACTTACAAACCTTTTGTATAGTTCATGCCAATTGTTAACTTGCACTGTGCATGCATCAGGCAATAGGTGGTCTTTATG
The DNA here is from genome assembly GCA_959609185.1 of Schmidtea polychroa. NCBI lineage: Eukaryota > Metazoa > Platyhelminthes > Tricladida > Dugesiidae > Schmidtea > Schmidtea polychroa. Next base: position 112,873 of record CAUHTR010000546.1, on the reverse strand, counting down.
TTACATACATATATAATATTTACTTAGAATAATAATAAAATTAGATAAAAATAATAATCTTTCACAATAATAAGCAGTATTAATAATAATAATATTAAGAATATAATAATAAAATTAATAATAAGTAATAAATAAGTTAATAATATTAATAATCAGTTTATCAGTTTACATGTAATGGGGTGTAATGCACATACATTGGCGAGACTTCCCGTCATCTCTTTATTTCGAGCTCTGGAACAATTTGTAAGACCGAAGTCTTTTGACCCATATTGGTGAGCACAATAAGGCTGTAAGATTAAAATAGGTATGTCTGATTTAAATTTTATTAAAAACTTCCTTAATAATAATATAATAATAATATTAATAATAATAAAATAATATAATCACAACAACAAAGGAAAGGATACATAAATTTTATTAAACATCAAATTTTTGTACAATACCAAGCTAAACCAATGTTGACCACATGTTTGGGTCAAGGGATTTGAAACATAGTTTTATTATAACAATAGGTTTCCCCATTGTTTGTAGTTTTGATATCAACAAAGCAGGGTAATAAAAACCCATAGGATCGAACACAAATATATTACCAGGTTTCACATATATAGCTATCCAATGTTCTCCACCAAGATGAGACGAATGAGTATTGACGATTATTGCTTGATTATTGCTCAAATATGGAATTTTATCAAGAGGAAAAACTCCAACAAATTCATTTCCCAATATCTGTTTTCCGATTTTATTGACCTGAACAGAACTATTTTAAATAAATCCAGAGTATAAAAAACACTTACTCCATGATAACTTTTTATGTTTCTGTATACATTTATACCAACACAGTTCTATTTGCAGTATTTTGAACTTCATTTTCAAATACTCCATATATTATAACATGTACTGGTTTCAGTAATAGCTTTTGCAAACTTTATATCCAGTCGTAAATTTCCATTTTGAGGTAATTGACTTTGATTTAAATCAAATCAGGGCTAAAACAAATGTAAAAAATGGGTATTTGCTTTTAAAATCTTCTAGAGTTATTCGCAATTCAAATTTTTATCTAAATAACCCAGATTTCAACAATACTCTGCATATATGTCGCGCAGTAATTATCATTCTCGAAATCTTGAATATATGTTTCTCTATAATCAGTATTTTTCGACAAAGTCAATGATGTAACACCAAAGTTTTTGAAAATTGAGCTGGACGCAGTATATGATCCATTATATGGTGCTTCACTTTGAAATGTTATCAGAATAAAATTAGGCATTCTTCTGTCACCAAATATTTGTTCTTTATAGAATGATGAAGCACCTTAGCAATAGCAAATTGTACAATGTCCTTTGTTTTAATGGATAAATTGCATGGTTTTGAATTAAGACCCAATTGATGACCTGCTAATACTGAAGGGTCTACTCGAACTCTTCTCACCAATAATTTTGCATCAACTAATTGACATATTGGTGTGTAGTTTGCACTAGTAAGAGATAATGCAGAATCAGACCTTTTCAGTCTAATATGTACATTAACCCCCGGTAGTAAATATTTCGGTTGATCCATAAAATCAAGTTGTAACGATGAGCACATGGTGAAAACCTTTGAGCCTTTTACCACTTTTTTCTTTCATCATCTGCTGCTGCATAGCCCATAGGAGTAAGACATGTATTTTAGTATCAGAATTGTAATTTAAAATAGTTCTCTATAATGCCTTGTGAATGAATGTATTATTTCCGCCCTCAATCTTGATATTATTAATCCCAACACGGCATCTTTAAACAGAGTATGAAACAGGAAATTGTTCGGTATTACATCTGCATTGGCATCCAAACTTTTCTATATTTATCTACAACCTTAATCTGAACAGTCAATAAAGTATCATTCAAATCTAAATTTCGGTTTGCGAACCATTAATATAAAACTCGATATCATTTCTACTATCGGTAATTGAATTCATAGGAAACTTCCTCAAATGCCCCAATTCTATTACAGCCTGGGGCGACGGTCTATCAAATATACATAATTCAGATTTACCACAAATCATTTTGCAAATATAGTTCCATGTCCTTTCATTCGTTTGTTTATACGTGATATTCCATGTCTTTTACGTTTGGAGCATGAGCTGGAGCTGGAGGTTTTTCTTTTTGAACATACCTGCAACCCCCGGTAAAACTTTCCTAATTCTGCTAAAGCATTTGTTTTTAGAGATGGTAATATTTCTGTTCATTCATAATAACATCTTTGCAGTTTTCATACCAAAACTACCAATCGTTTAAGAATAGGCAGGGCAAATCTACCAATTGTTCTCAACCATCCTGATCCGTACTGTTTACCATAAATATGGTAATTCACCACCAGATTGGCTACCACTATACATACTAATAATATCAGAATTAGCCATTTATTTTACGAAAATGTAATGTCAAATGAGTTTTGAACCTTTTGGAAATTCGATTAATTGACCAGAATCATCTCTTATATTTATTTCTATATTGTTTATACAAGATGTTGAAACAGGTAGATACATGGGATTTTCTACATTGATTTGTACAACTTCATCTTGATCATGTTTTTCAATCCATATAGATTTCATTAAAGGAACACTAGAATCGCCAACAATAACTGGTTCCACGATATTACTGTAAATGAACATTTGCTGATGATGTTTAAGGATTTTCGGTTTGTTTGTTCCTTCACAAATTTGTTCATTTTGTGTACATACTGCTTTAGTCAATCCTAATGTTTTTGTCCAAATTTGAGTCAAATTTAACTTGACTAAGATTAGAATTTATACTAAATCTAAATACTTTATCTTTTTGAAGCTCAAAAACTGTTAAAATATCGCTACAATTGTCACCTAAATAAGTTTGTAATTGTTCGAGGTCTGTAATATATAAATTATCTTTAAAAGTATATGCATGCTCTGTTATTTCAATGTATGATAGCTTAAATTTAAATTCCACTAAATTATTAGATTTTGGAAGTGTAGAGAGATTTATTTTGACTGTATCATTAAATACATTACGTAAATCAGTAAATCCAAGACGTTTAGCATCAGCCACTGTAGAAAATATAATTTCGAATGGCTTATTCAAGCAATTCATGTATATATATTGACCATCATCATAAATTATAGGTTTCCTTGATTTCGATGAACTCGTCAAGTTATAACTATCTTTATCAATAAGAACACTAATATATTCCGTTACTGCTACTTTCTTATTATATTCAATAACAGATTTGCTATAGATCGGGAATAAATTGTATACAAATGTAAAATCCAACAGAGCAACTTCCAGTCATTATCCAAATAGATGGGGTTTTGGACGTTCGATGATGAATTTGCTTGCTTGATTGTCTGGATGAATTAATGGACAACTATTGCTCGGCAAAATAGTATAAAATTCACTTTACTAGGTCTTTTGTCTGATATCCATGGACGGGTTTGATAACCATGCCATTTGACATAGTATTGTTTATCCTTACCGACCTTTTTAGTTTTCAATATTTTTTGAATTCTAAATACTTTTGGGGGAGGAATGACTTGTAATTCCTGCTCATAAAATTTCCCCTGTAAAATATTATTATCATTGTCTTTGATGACATACATTACAGGATTCTGTTTAGTATTTATTTTTTGAAATTACAAAGACTTCATCACTCCAATTAGTATCAAAATTTTTAATAAATGGTGATGCACTAATTTTACTAATTCTAACATGGTCACCGACTTTATATTTAGGTTTTGCAATTTTTACAGATTTCTTAGATACAGATGTTTTTTGATGTAATATCAACCGGTCTCAATCCATTCAGTCCTCGATGTGATGAATGATTATAACTTGTTATTATTTTTGGTAAAGCATTTACCCATTTTTTATTACCTTGATGCACGAACAATTTCTTTAATCTATCTCTCAATGTTCGATTAAATCTTTCAACATGGGCAGCTTTGTATTGAGAATGTACCGAATAGTGATTTATTTTCAATTTATCGAGGATTGCTTACTTTGCTATTGTAGAATTCTTTACCATAAAATAATAATAATAATAATAATAATAATAATAATAATAATAATAATAATAATAATAATAATAATAATAATAATAATTAATAATAATAAAATAATAATAATAATAATACCTAAATCTGTTTGCAAGTTATTAGGATGTCCATCTTTAAATAAAATATTAATTGCCTTGGACATTTCTTCTGCAGATTTTGCCTTGACTGGTATTGCTCGTGCAAACCTGCTGTATACATTATACATGTTAAAATATATTTATTCCCATTGTTAATTTTCGAATAAGGTATCATCTCCATCAAATCCATTTGCCATAAAATCATCAATACCAAATGTTTTTATACGCTCTTGTTGGAAATCTTTTCCGCATTGGTTTGTTCAAACTGTACGCAAGCCTGATCTGATAACCACTTCTGGGTTTCTTTTTTCGAATTCGGAACTCTTTTGTTTAATTTTGCCACTCCACCGAAACCGGCTTCGTCTTCGGGGTTCGTCCAAATCTTCTCCATTACAACAAGAAGATTTAAAATTAAATTTAATGTCGGGCAATGAAGGATTAGCACCCATTGTTTATGATTGATTTCCTACAACTCCACCTAATAATGATAATGCCAGAGGTATTAATGCACCAATAAATCCACCTTGTTGTTTATATATAATTTTTCTCATTTGCTTACGATTTTTTATTATTTACTAAAGATAACAATGGTTTCCTATGTTTGCTCAATAAATGCTTTTTTGATTTACTGATTTTAATTTGCCTTTGACTACTTTAAGTATAATATTGAGTAAATCATCGACAACAAAATTTGGGAATGATTGCAATATACTTCATTCTTTTCATACTCGGGGCCTTTAACAATGCATTAAAAAATGGAAAACTGCGATGATTTTTAACTACTTTTTTACCGGTTTTACGGGTTTTACGGGTTTTACGTTTAGGTTTAGGATTTTTCGAAATAAGATTCATTGCAGAGAAATTTTCAGTTACAAGTTTTTTAGATGGTGTATAACTAGTTGTTGGTGGAACTTTTGGAACTTTAATAGTCTTTCTAATACCTTTTCTTAATTTCTTAATATTTTTCACCCTTGCTTTTAGAAACATTATTATTCATAGAGGTTTTCAACTTTGTTTATAAACCATGGCACCTTTTGGGTTGAAAATATCTGTTTTTACACGTAAATCATCGGGACATTGTTGTGTGAAATCAAGAAATATATATCCATGAGGTATTTTTGTAGCATCTTGAAATGCACTGATAAGAAAATTACGATTGTTAGGGTATGCTTGACGTGCAAGAAAATCAATCACTGTTGCATCTCTAGGATTCTTGAAATAACTAAATATTGTACATTTAAATTACGTGTTCGATGTGCCCCACCTTGATGAAATAGATTTTGTGTTATGAAAATAACTGTTACACCGACATGTCTGCTGATCTTTGTAAATAAATTATTAAAATCTTTTTCTTTATTAGCTTCTTGATACAAATCATCGATAATAATGACATCGCCTTTCTTTAATCGGCTGGACCAGTTTTTATCGAATCCCTTTACTATTTTCATGTTTTTTAATTTACAGAAACTTGATTGAGTTAATCCATGTTCTTCATCAGCACCCCTATGCCAATAAATCCTGTTGAATTTTGATTTGAATAAATTTGATTTTAGTAATTTAGAAACAAATAATGTTTTTCCACTACCACTCGGACCAACGATTTGGTATACTGCATCATTTCTTAATTCCATTTCAAAAATTTTATATATGTATATTTGTTTATATTCGATGATTTAATGAACTCGTGCTCAATTTGTATATAAAGACTAATTTTCATAAATGATTTAATAATGTTAGCAAATATAAATTATCGAGGAAATTTTGATGTATCGAATATGAGGTTCCCACCAGGGAAACCCCAGCAAATTATCGATAGAAGCGGGAAATATCCGATAATATTTTTCAAGACTGGTAAATGTCGAATCATGGGATGTAAGAAACCTTTGGATATTAATAAATTACAATATCGAATAAATAATATTAAAATCCAATCAATTACCGTTACTATGGATATGGGACATAGTATCAATCTATATAACATGTCGAAAAAATGTGATTGTATGTTTGAACCGGAATTGTTTCCGGCACTAAGACTATTAAAATATAACCCTATATGTGTCAATGTGTTTGCTAGTGGAAAGGTTGTCGTGTTGGGGTTGAGAAATTTGGAGTATAGAGAATTTGTTGACAATGTTCGAAATGAGATAATTTCATTGGGCGATTTCTAATTGGTCGATTTCTAATTGGTTAATTTCTTATTGGTTATTGATTGATTTAAACAAACGGTTTTTGTTTAGAATTCATTTTTTCAACATTATGTACAAATTACCAAGCTCTGCAACCCTCATGAAGGATATTGACGATTCCGGTAAATTTAAAATTTTTATTTTCACATTATTTACTATTTATTATTTTAGAAAAATATTTTAAAGTTATGATCGATAGGATAAAATATTATTATCCGCAAATTATTGAAATTATAAAGGATAGAGAAGCAGAAATAATTCCGGACCTCATTTTCTACACAACACAAATTAGAATAATGGAGGTATTTCACCAGTTCCTGTGGGATATAAAGATAAACAGAACCATCAAACAAATGGAGCCAGAGTACCAGTGCATCATCGGATGCTCATGTTGTGCCGATCGATATCGGCGATATGTCGAATGGGAGTTAGTGAAAACTCTGAGAAGGTTTCACTACTCCCGGATTGTTGATTTGGGTTATGAATAAATGTATTTCGTGTTTGAATTGTGTTTTTTCTTTATATTTAAAATAGTAATAATATAAATAATAATAGAAATAGTAATAATAATAATAATAATAATAGAAATAGTAATAATAATAATAGAAATAGTAATAATAATAGTAATAGAAATAATAGTAATAGTAATAATAATAATAATAATAAAACATTAATAATAAAACATTAATAGAACATAAATGCAGCATTAATGCAAATGACCTGCAATTTTAAACAAAGACATGCTGTAATCTGATTGGTTGATAGACATGAGTCAAAGGTATAAAAACCCTGTAACATTTAAATTTATTCATTATTCACGATGACCAAGAAAATTTCAAGCACCGAAAAACCAAAAGAAATGGTACAACCAGTTCAAATGTTCCACAACTACAAAATGTATTTTTTGAAAGAAGAAATCAATATGAAATTGGTTGCACCAGTCAAGCTAATTCCGACTAAATTCGAATTCTTATCCGGCACGCTTTCAATGATTGATGTCAAAACTATTGATGATGTTTTTAAACGGATAGATTCGAATCTATCGTGTAATCAACATGCATGGTTCAACAATAGATATGCAAGATTTTATGATGCTTTTGATGAAATCAGTTTCAAAGAAAATGAAAATTGGTATATAACAATAGCAATCCAGGGATATAAAGTTGATAATAATGATGTATATTCTCCTATTTGGAAAATTATGTCTGCTAGACTTTCACAAATATTTTAATGTTATATTTAATAAATGTATTAGTCAGATTTGTTTTTCTCTTTATTAATTGCAACATAAATGCAAATGACATGCAAATTTAACAAAGAAAATCTATAAACAAAATTATAATATAGTTTTAAAGTGATGAAAATGACTGCAGAAAAAGGTTAACATGATTAATTAATTACCGAATTATTTATTATTTAGAATTTTTAATCAACTTTTTGTTGGAAAAGTTAGCAGAAATATCTGGTGTGAAAATTGAGGACATATTATCTATTACAAATGCCTTAAATATCGGCTGGTTAGTTGAGAGTCAAGATACTGGATTTGATGATGAGGAAGAAACTCAAGAAACCGATACTCAAGAAATTGATGAGGAAATCTATGAACCTATAGAGGAACCTATAGAGGAACCTATAGAGGAACCTAAAGATGAATCTAAAGATAATATTACGAATGATTGTATTGATCATGTCGTTGAAAATATAATGAAATGTGGAGATGACGACTGCGAATGTGTTAATTAATAAATCTTAGTTAATTAATGTTTGTAAATTTATTTAAAATTTTATTTAAAAAATCAAACAAAATAACTATATTAATTTTATTTTAAAAATCGCAATAAAACATACAAAATAGCAACACCTGTTGCAAGTTTTACATAGTTTTTAAATTTTCTTTTCTGTTGATCTATTTCCTTCGCATTTCTGGCGAGTTGATTCAGTACGCCCCATCCGCCATTGGCTTCAATCCATGGTTGAAACTTTGACTTGATTATCTAGAAAATATATATTAATAAAATATAGATTATAAAAGTATTACTTCTTGAGACCACTGATAATAATGTTCAGAGTCCCATAGACTTCTTTCGATTATTATCTTCATATTATTATTATCATATAAGCGAACCCTACTAGTATTCGGGTCCACTTCATCTCCTCGTCGCATAGGTAGTTAAAAATCCTATTAAAATAGAATTTCTTCGTTTCGAGGGAATCGGAATTGAGTACATCTTCATAATCAATGTGATTTCCTTCTATAATCTTTTCGGTCCGATCGACCAGGAAACTGAGGCTTTCCATAATATTCCTGTTGACGAGTTCGCTTAAAAGATTTTCCATAAATTGAGACATTTTTACAATAATTTAAAATATGATGTTTTATTTATACTAATACCGGATGATTTTGATTGGTTGATAGACTATAAATGTAAAAGAAAGGTTTTGATTTGATACACCATGAAAACTATATTCATATTGCTAATTATTATAACGAGTGTGTGCTCACACAATACAACAATAACAGTGGAGTCTTTTAATAAATCAATATGTGTTTGTCCGAATACAGCCAAGTTGATGGATATTTTATATATTCTCGACAAACCAAAATGGTCAAAGCATCCAGGAAAAAGAATATCTCAAAGATTGGAGAATTTAGAAAACAGTTATGAACTATCATTTGAATATATACAAAATATAAAATTTGAATTGATTGATCATATTAAGGTTTTCAATAACTCTATTGCTGAAAATAAAATGAATATGAAAATAATTGATAAGAAGCATGATTATTTGTTAAAAAAGATTGAATTATTATTAAGAGAAATTCAAACAATCAAAGGATCAATAGAATCTCTGAAAATCAATTCTACGTTACCATTTTCAAACAATATTGCTGCGAATAGTACATCAATATTTAGTTTACCTTTGTTAATTTTACATTATTTTATTGTTTAAATAAATGTATGTTTTGTTGATTTGTTGATTTGTTGAGCGTGACCAGTACCCTTGTGAGCATTACCTATAGGGGGACAAAATATTTTGTCGGATAGACTAGGAGTATATAGACTCGGAGTATATAGATTAATAATAATAATAATAATAATAATAATAATAATAATAATAATAATAGTAATAATAATAATAATAATATTAATAATAATAATAATAATAATAATAATAATGAGATATACAGCTCATTCGAAAGGTTTTGGATTGAGCTTTAAAATGAGCTATCGATGAATAATTTTCGTTGGCGGGAACCTTTAAATATTTAAAAATAATAATATGACCTTGAAAATAAATGTCTTTGTTCTACAAATGACCTTGAAAATAAATGTCTTTGTTCTACAAATGACCTTGAAAATAATAATATTTTGAAAAAAATAATAATATGACCTTGAAAAAATAAATGTCTTTGTTCTACAGATGACCTTGAAAATAAATGTCTTTGTTCTACAGATGACCTTGAAAAAAATAATATTTTGAAAAAATAATAATATGACCTTGAAAATAAATGTCTTTGTTCTACAAATGACCTTGAAAATAATAATATTTTGAAAAATTATAATAAAATAGTCAAATGACCTTGAAAATTGTCTAGGGAAAAATGTTAATAACTTTTATACTACTAATGATAAAAATTATTTCTATGGCTCAAAAGATAGATCTCCGTCTGGGCTTCAAATTGATGTATCAATTGTTAATTAATTTTGAAAACTCAAAAAGTTCTGGCGCCCCGAAAAGTAGGACTCCGCTGGCACAGTTAATAATATTTTGAAAAATAATAATAATTATATGACCTTGAAAAATGGTCTCGGGAAAATGTTAATAACTTTATGAATAGTGATGATGATGATACTTTCAATAGCTCATTCGAAAGGTCTTGCACCAAGCTTCAAAAGGATGTATCAATATTTAAATAATTTTGAAAACTCAAAAAGTTCTGGCGCCCCGAAAAGTAGGACTCCGCTGGCACAGTTAATAATATTTTGAAAAATAATAATAAAAATAATAATATTTTTGAAAAATAATAATATGACCTTGAAAATAAATGTCTTTGTTCTACAAATGACCTTGAAAAAATAAATGTCTTTGTTCTACAGATGACCTTGAAAAAAAATGTCTTTGTTCTACAAATGACCTTGAAAATTTTATGAGTCATACGACCTTGAAAATGACCTTGAATGAGTCATACGACCTTGAGAATGACCTTGAATGAGTCATGGTCTTTGTTTAAATGACCTTGAATGAGTCATATGACCTTGAATGAGTTATGGTCTTTGTTCTACAAATGACCTTGAAAATTTTATGAGTCATCCGATGAGTCATGGTCTTTGTTTCAATGACCTTGATGAGTCATATGTCTTTGTTCTACAAATGACCTTGAAAAAAAATGTACTTTTAGACTTAGAAATTTTTTTTCCCCCGGGGGGGGGGGGGTACTGTGCCAGCGGAGTCCTGTTCTAGCGGTGCCCAATCCATCTACTCAGATATCTTCCTTTACATTTAGGACAGAGTTTAGAATTTGTGTCATTAAGATTATTTTCTTTTAGTAAGTGAGCCTTCGACTTACAGTGGGACATTAATCCTGTTTTATTTTTAAAAACTTTATTGCAAATATTGCAAAAATTACATTTTTAGAATAAATTTTTTTATTGGATCCTATGTTTTCTATTTTTAGATTTTTATTTTTTTATTTTTTATTTTTTTATTTTTTTATTTTTTTATTTTTATTTTTTTATTTTTATATTACCAAGACCTGTATTCACCAAGACCTGTATTCACCGAGACCCAAGTAGTGGGGATATATCCCTAACGACCGCAGGCTGATTTACGTTTTTCATAGCTTTATCGGTGTTTTTTTTCGGTTTTGTTGCATTAATTCCATATTTTTTAAATCTTGCGAAATAGAGGGAAATAAAAAATGTGCGTTTTTAAGGGTTTTTAGCGTTTTTTTGTGTGTTTTTAGGGGCAAAATGGCCATAAAAGATGAAAACAGTGGGAGGCCTGTGGTCGTTAGGGATATATCCCCACTACTGTTTATATCCCTAACCAACACAACCCCCCAACAAAACATACCTCCATTACGCCTAAACCATTAGAAAAACAACCTAAAACTTATACTTTTATAGTATATTAACCCTATATTTTTGAAAACAACCACCCTTAATACCCCTAACTGTTTTAATCAAACTCTAGAGTTGATCTTTATCAGATTATTGATTTTAAATTATATAAAACTTAAAAAATTGAAAAAGAATAAAAAATTTTATGAAATAGTAAAACTGCTCTGAGAGGACAGTGGTATTTTTTTTTCCCACTGTCCTCTCAACAGTTTTTTTTGATCCGGATCATTTTTTTTTATTCAACCTCTTTCGTTTATCGAATCTCTTCCAATATACAAGCTGGCCAGACTCATACATCAGAATCAATTCGATAATAGCAGCACACCTTATTATTCGCTTCTCGCTCGAACACGATTTCATCGGCGTTTTAAATATGCTGCTCGAAAGTACAAATGAATTCGAAAGCGAATCCGAAAGAGGTCCGAAAACAACCAAGAAATAAATGTGCACATTATAGAATCGATCCGGGGGTGTTCGAAAGACTGGTGGCGATAATTACCGGTTCGCCACCACACCCGTTTCAATATTTTTTTTTTCATATTTATGTTTAAAAAATAATTAATTAATAAAATAAATAAAATATACAAGATTTATTTCCTAAGATACCCACACTATATATTTTTTTAATATTTATTTTCAAAAATTATTTTCAATATTATTTTCAAATTTTTAATATTATTTTATGTTGAAAAAAAAACTAACCTCAGACGTGATTTGAACCACTATCCATTTGAACCACAATGCCAGTCTAGCCCACTGCGCTATTAGACTTTGGATTTTTGTCATTTTTTAAATTTTTAATTAATAAAAAAATAAAATAAAATAAAATAAATAAAATAAAATATACAAGTACTTTATAAATCTAAGATACCCACACCATTTTCAATATTATTTTCAAATTTTAATATTATTTTATGTTGAAAAAAAACTAACCTCAGATATGATTTGAACTACTATCCATTTGAACCACTGTGCCAGTCTAGCCCAATGCGCTATCAGGTTTCAAATTTTTGTCATTTTTACAACTATAAATAATCGATTCAAGTTCTTTAACTCTTTCCCGTAATTGTTTCATTTTCTTTAACCTTATCTCAGCAACTTCTACAGCTTTCATGTAAAAATGTCGATACTTTTCATTCTCTACCATCAACTCTTTGATATATTCTAATGGTTCTTCTTCTCTTCTTTTCATTCTCTTATGTTTAACTTCATTCAATTCATTTCTCATTCTTTCAATTAAGTCAGTCATTTTATAAATATTTTTTTTATTGGATATATTAATTTTAATATATAAAAATGAATAATATAAATCTCAAAATTCAAGAAAAAAATAAATTAAATCTTGATTATAATAAAGAATTTACTCATGAAATTAAAAAAAATGATATTTTAAAAATCTCGCCAACTTCAGGATCTATTGCAAACTTAAATCGTAGGGGTGATATAGTTTTTCAATCTCTTCAAACATCAAACCCAATAGATATTTGTAATGCCAAATTATATTATAAAATTGAATTAGAAATTGAAGCAAACAAAGATATAACCCTAGAAAATAATTTCTTTCCAAATTTATTCTCCAACATGAGATTAAAACTAGGATCATCAGAAATTGAAACTGTTTTGCATCCAGGAGTATATTCTACAATGTTAAATTTTATTTTAACTGGTTGTGATTATAAAAACGAATATGGTGAATTAACAGGTTGGATTCCTGATGTTAATAAAGGGGATTTAGATAAAGATGGTTTAGATATAAATTATGCTTACTATAAAAGAGTTGAACTTTATAAATCTAAAATATTTGAAGGTTATTTTGAATTAAAACACTTATTTGGATTCCTTCAAAATTATAACCGTGTACTTCATAATGTTTTTATAGAACTCATCTGTAATAGAGTAGAAGGTGATAAAAGATTGTTCTATGGAGCTGCAGACACAACAGCTAAATTAAAATTATCAACACTTGAATTGCATATACCTGAATGGACATTAAATCCACATTCTGAAATCAAACTCCTTGAAAGATTAAATTCCAACAAGTCTATAAATGTAAATTATTTAAATAGAATCTGTAGTGAATTTAGTATGACAGAGGGTTCAACATATTCTATAAAGGTGGCAAATTTAGCATATCGACCAAGATATATCTTGATTGGATTCAAAGAAACAGATCCATCATTTCAAAAAAATAACAACTTGTTTATTCAAAAGATTGGAAATGATAATTTAAAAACAATCCAAATTCAATTAAATAGTTCTTATTATCCAATAAATAGAATGGAATTTAATATTGAAAATAATGAAAACATATTCCCATATCTAAATTATATTGAAACATGTTATGATTTCAAAGTTGAACCGCAATTAAGTTTAGAAGATTTCAAAAATTTATATTCTATATTTTGTATAAATGTTTCAGACCAAGATGATCGCCTAGCCATAAATAATGTTGATGTTACACTTCATGTAACAAAGGATTCTAATTTTAAAGCTAAAGTATATACATTAATATTAGAAGAAAAGAAAATAGAAATGAAATTATATGGTGGAAAGATTTCAATTATTGAAAATGTTAGGGGAGATTCTTGATATAATCCCTGATATTTTAACATTTTAAAATGTCTTTAAATAAACCCTATTGGAGATGCGAAACTTGTAATTGTCAAGTTACAAAACACCATAAAGCAAGTCATCTTAAAACTAAAAAACATACGAGAGTTGATATTACAGGAGGTGATCTACAATCTTCAAAAACAACATCTACAATATTAAAACCTTTTACTACAGAAAAATATCCAGGTGAAAGACATTTATTTAAACACAATTATACTGGGCCAGGAACAAGATTAGATATTAGATTAGATGAAAATAATAATCCTAAACAAGGAGAAGAACCAATAAATAGAATCGACCAAGCAGCTTTAAAACATGATATTGCTTACAATTCAACAAATCTTAGAGATAGACATGTTGCTGATGTGAATTTAATACATGATTTAAATAATATACAAAACCCATCAACCCAAGAAAAGATTCAAAGAGCTCTAGTTAAATTAGCAATGAAAGGTAAGATTTTCATAGGAGCAGGACTTCCTAGGAAAGCAAAAGATGTTGCTAATAAAAAGATTATCGAACAAGCAGAGATTGAAAGATCCCTCGAGAGTACAGCCAAGACTAGTTTACAAACCCCAACAGAATCAGAAATAAAATATGCTAATGAATTACACCATGAATTTAGAAAAAATAAAAGATATTTAAAAGTTCAAGTACATGAAAAAGATCAAACATGGTCTGCTGATTTAGTCTTTATGCCAACCAAATCATCAGACCCTGAAAAATATAAAATAATTTTAACAGTAATAGATTTATATACAAGATTTGCTTTTGCAAGATGTTTAGAAAATAAAACAGGATATTCTATTACAGAAGCATTTGAAAATATATTTGAACAATATCAAAGAATTCCAAAATATTTATGGTGTGATAAAGGAACAGAATTTTATAACAAAGTTTTTACAAAGTTTTTAAATGAAAATGATATTAAATTATATTCAACAGAAAACGAAGGAAAAGCAGTCGTAGTTGAAAGATTAAATAGAACATTAAAAAATAAAATGTGGAAATATTTTACTGCTATTGGAAAACAAAAATGGAACAATGAATTGTTACAAAAGATTGTAAATGAATATAATAATGATGTACATAGTTCTATAAAATTAACACCTTTAAATGCTTCCATGAAGCCTGAAACCATTAAAGTGGTAAATATTGAAAATGATGTTATTGTTGATACAACCCCTATAAAACCAAAGTTTAAAATTGGTGACCGAGTAAGAATATTTAAATATAAAAATAAATTTGAAAAAGGATTCACAGCAAAATGGACAAATGAAATTTTTATTATAAATAAAATACATTATACAACTCCAATAACATATAGCATCATTGATTTAAATAATGAAAAAATATTAGGTAGATTTTATAATAATGAACTACAGAAATCAGATTTTTAAGTCGACAAGCCCTAAAACAAACTTTTCCATATTTCAGCTTCTTCTCTATCCAAATAAATATAATTATATTTTTCTTTCCAATGATTATCAACAAACATATCAAACATATTCTTATCAGGTTCAACATTTGAAAATAAATCATTATAAATCATATTCTTATCACGGCGATTTAATTTAAAAAATATAAAACAATTGGAATTATTTCTTATTGAATTTTTATCTAAAGCATAATATGTTTGAGATATATAAATAACATTACAATTATTATGTCTTCCTCTTGTAAAGTAACTCTTTTGAATCTCTTGATTTTTCATGTTGACAACATCATCAAATATAACTAGATTCTTTTTATCTTTAGGAAGTAAATCACAATGTAAAACATCTTCAGGTTTATTAGAGAATAAGATCTGGATTCCATCCCCTATATAATCATTTTTATTACTAATATCTGATTCTAAAATCTTTTCCTTGTACCAATCAACCATATCACAAGGATGAAAAACCTCTTCGGGATATGTATGTTGATTTTTAAAAATATCAATTATAGCTTTTTTAGTTAATTTATTTTCAAATCCACATTTCAAAAGTTGTAATTCCGGTTGGTTAATGGTTGTAGAATAAAAGATTAAATTATTATAATTCAAAAAACCACCTTCTAATAACATTCTCATAAGAAGAACATTCTTTCCACATCCAGAAGATCCAATAATTAAGCATCTAAAATTATCAGGAAATACTTTATTATTAAATTTAGATTTATGTCTATTTAAAATTGGTTTCCAAGTATCCATTTTTATTTATTATAAAATGACAACACAAAACCCTACAGAGGAATCTTTGCAAGAATTAATAAATTCAAATAAAAATAAATCAGTAGTAATCTCTGGTAAAAAATATTTTATTGGAAAACATGTAAAAGAACAAGTTAAAGAAAAGCTAAAGGAAGGAGGGATTCTTCCTCTGGCGGCTTTAATACCTGCAATCATTGCCAGACTATCA
The DNA here is from genome assembly GCA_959609185.1 of Schmidtea polychroa. Classification (NCBI taxonomy): domain Eukaryota; kingdom Metazoa; phylum Platyhelminthes; order Tricladida; family Dugesiidae; genus Schmidtea; species Schmidtea polychroa. Next base: position 96,415 of record CAUHTR010000546.1, on the reverse strand, counting down.
GGTGCTGCTGGAATAGCTGGAGGAATTGCAACTACAGTTCAAAAAGCTAAAGAATCTCAAAAGACAGACCTAGAAAAAGAAAAACTACAAACTGAAATCGAGAAAATGAAGGGAGGGAAAGGTCTTTATCTTGATCCTTATAAAGGTCGTGGTTTAAATGATTTTTTAAAAAATCAAACTTCTACATCTGAATCTTTATCTTCAAAAGATAAAGATGATTTAAAAAAAATATGTAAATCTTTAAAAAATGGATGTCTTTGTAAAATTAAAAATGGTAAAGGTTTATACTTGAAACCCTTTCCAACGGATCCTTTACCAAAATGATATCATTTTTAATACCATTAAAATGGTATATGAAGAAAGATTAGCACTTTTAAAAAAATTACAATCAGAACAAGATAAATATAATAAAAAAGATACAACTCAACACGCTGAATCTATAATATTAAATGAGGTAATAACACAACAACAGGGGCCAACAATTAAAGCTATAAAAGAGTTGGAAGATTTCAATGAGCAAGCAAAATTTAAAGAGTTAGAAGATAAAAAACAAAAAATAAAAGAACTAGAGTGGCAGGATAAAGAAAAAGAATCCAGTGAAAACCATCCTGAAAGAAATCAAAGAAAACGCAGAAGAATTTCTAATGTGGAAGAAGAAGAAATGTTTTTAAAAACAAAACCTCTTAAAGTTGATCCTAAAATTAGAGATGATTTACCTCCTTCAATTAGACCCACATTTAATACTAATACTGAAGGATATCAAATAATAACAATTAATAAACAAAACTTTACTTTATATTCAAATTCAGAAAATAAATCACGTATTCATTCACAAAATGTTTATAATAATGAATATTTAGACTTTGAATTTACAGATGATTTTTATAGATTACTTTGTGGATATTCTTCAGATGATGTTGAAGAAATTAAAAAATATTTAAATTTAATAAGATTAATAAGAGCTAGTTCTAAAGCAAAATATATTCAAGATTTAAAGAATTATTTAAATAAAAATGAAAAGGGTTATGTTGTTACAGAGGGAGAGGGATTGGATCCCATCAATCTTTTTATTGAATTAAGAAAACTATTAGCAGCTAAAAAAGCAGGACATAATAATTTAGATTCTGATATTTTAAAGATTTCTAAAGATTTGTTAAAACAAGGAATAATTTCAAAAGATAAATTTAATAAGTATACGAAGTTATAAATACGAAGTTTTAAAATACAAAATGACTCCTTCAATATTAGATTTTTTAAAAACATTTGGAATAAATGCAAAAACAAATTTTGATTTAAAAGATTATGCAAATTATTTAAATTTAAAAATTAAAATATTAATGAATGATGAATTATCAAGTCTGGAGAGTCCCCTGAATATAATAATCAATTATCAAAATTCAAATGAAAAAGGATCTCATTGGGTTTTTATATATAATAAATCTATATACTTTGATTCTTTTGGGATTAAACCTACTAAAGAAGTTGAAGATTATCTCTTGAGGGGTTCTCCGATTGATTCCCCAAATGGTTATACTTTTAACTCTTTACAAGTTCAACCTTTGAATACTAAAATATGTGGTATTTTAAGTTTATATGTTTTGTATAGATTGAATAAGGGAGAGGGAAAGGGGCATACGCAGGATTTTGAATCTATAATTCAAGAAATTTATAATGATCTAGAATCTCTACTATAAGGATTTTTACTATAAGTATTTTTACTATAAGGATTTTTACTATATGAATTTACTACTAAAGAAATGGAGCTTCACAACCCTCCGGAAGATAATTTAAAAAAAATGGTAAACATAATGTCAGATAAATATTCAAGAACTTTATCTATAAATTCAAAAGAATCAGACTTTACTATAAACTTTCAAGATTCAATTAAATTAGATCAAAATTTAAATTATGAATTGGGGCTATTATGGTTTTGTGCTTATAATACTATTTTTAATATAACTAAAGATAATAATAAATTTACTATTCAAACTCGTGATGGGTATAAACCAGAAATTATAACAATAGAACCTGGGGCATATGAGATAAAAGATTTAAATGATATACTTTCTAAAAAAACAAATGAAGGTATTAAAATTAAAATGGATATACCAACTTCAAAATGTGTAATGACTTTGAAGAATATAAAAATTAGTTTTTTAGATAATTGTTTCTTTCACACAGTTTTAGGATTTAAACCTATGGATATAACAATAAAAGAAGATAAAATGATAACATCAGAAAATATTATAAAAATAATAAATACAAACACAATAAATATTCATTGTGATTGTATAACAAGTTCTTATAATAATGGTAAACAAACAAATGTTTTATATTCCTTTCCCTCAAACACAGTTCCTATGGGATATAAAATAGTTGAAAGAATGAATCCTCCAAATTATTTACCTTTATGTAGAAAATATATAATGGATATTAATTTTAAAATTCTTAATCAAGAAGGAGAATTGATTGATTTTAATGGAGAAGAGATTTCAATGTATTTACATTTGAAACAGGTTTGAAGATTCATTTTAAATTATTAATAAATGAGTTCTTATATTCCATGTAATAGAGGTGGTGGAACAATAAAAATAGGGAATACAGAAGAAATATTAACTTTAACAGAAAATAAATATATTAATGAAAGAGGTGATTCAATGAAGGGTGATTTAATTTTAAATGGACACAAGATAAAAGAATTATCTTTTCCAACTGATGAAGCTGATGCAGTTAATAAAAAATATGTTGATGGTGTTAAAAATTATACTGATTTAACAACAACAAGAATTGAAAGTTCATTAACAACAAAAATGGATTCAATGGAATCAAAGCTTAATAATATCGAACAACGATTTAATGATAAATTTGACAAGTTACAAAGTCTGTTAACTGAACAAGTTGTAAAGTTAAATACTAGCATATTAAATTCTAAAGATAAACAAATTATGAATACTAAATTTAATACAATATATAATATAATAAATGAGATGATTACATCATTTAATAAAAGAATTTCAAATTTAGAGTCTCATGGAACACACATTAACACCACACATAGTATTAGAAAAAGAGCTGCTGAATTAGAACAGAATAAAACATTATTACCCCATACATATAAACATTTTATAGAACCAAGTTTAATAACAACAAACAGTAAAGAATGGGGTGTTTTTATGGTTGTAAAGATTATTGATCCTTATTTCTTTTTGTTTGATGATGATAATGAAAGAATGAAATGGTTTGTGAAATGTGATTATAATAGTAAGCTTGAAAAGGGTGATGTTATAATGACTAGTTATGATTTACCACACGGAGATTGGTATGTTAATACTCATTCACATGGACTACATAAAGTTAAAAGTAAGAATATTATTTTTAAAAGCACACTTGTACAATATATAGATTTAATATTTTATGAAAAAAAGGTTGATGCTAATGAAGTTCGTAAAGCATTGATGGAATTGTATAAAGATATTCTCTCAACAAGAGTTTCTTTTGATATCCGAGTATTGGTGCCAGATGGTGCTCAGAAGAATAAAGTCTTATTTTTTTAATTAATAAAATGGACAAAGTCCAAAAGATGGAAGAAGTAAGAGAAGAAAAAATTTATCCAGAGCTCCCTCCAAAATTGAGATCATCAGGATATTATTCTTCCAAGGCCTCGGCTCCCACAGAACTTGAAATTATGAGAGTAAAAGAATTTAAATCAGAAACCTTACATTTACAAGATTTATTAAAGCATTATAAAAAGGTTAAAAATAGATGGAATAAAGGGAATACAGTTTTAAAAATTATAGGTTATTCTTTAGGATTTACATCTGCAATATTAACAGTTATTTTACCTATAACTTTACCAGTTTTAACAATAGCACCTGTAATACTTGGAAGTATTTCTGTAGCTGATGGTTTCTTGACTGAAATAGTTTCATTATCTTATACTTCTAAAAAGAAAAGTTTATATCGTGAAGTTTGTTTATCAATAGAATTAGGAATCTCTAAATTATTTTTATTTCAATTAAAAGCTTTGGAAGATGGAATCTTAACTGATGATGAAATAATGAAATCAAATCAAATAATACAAGATATAAAGAATGAGGTTATAAGATTAAAAAGGGAGGGCATGGTGGCTAATGTTATAAGTAATAAAAAAACATCTCGAGAAAAATGGTTAAAGAATTCTTACTTATAAAATGGATGTATTTTTAAAAAAAGTAGATCAAGTTGCTATAGTTGCTTAAATTAATTGTCGACATTTTATTATTAAAAAATTAAATATCGTTGGTTTCAGTTATGGTTGAAAGCCAACCTATGAATCATTAATTTATGATCTTTAAATTCTTTATCACTTAGACCTTTTATATATTCAGGATCAGTATTAAAATATTTAAGTTCTAAACATATAGGATTAAAAACTTGAGAATATAAAGGTTTCTCGATTTCTCTCTCGGGATAAATAATTTCAACATTATAAATATCAAGATCAGTAATCTTTGTATCATATAACTTATTCAAACTAGCAAGATTTTTTATTATCGGTATTAAATTATTTCCTATAGGAAGAGTTGTCTTTAAATCACTTAGGATGAATCTTTTATCATCATAATTTGATAATGATACTTTTTGAGATTCTATCACATGAATATCATGGTTTTCACTTTTAATCTGATGCACTTCATCAGTTTTATCTTTATGATTTGGATTCAATGTATCTATATAATCTTGATGAGAAAGATTCTTTGCAACGGATTTCTGTATTCCTTTACATCTGTTATCCTTTACAGGTTTTTCTTCTTTAGGGAATATAGGATATTTATGTGTAAAAGATTCCTCTTTTTCTGGGGTTTTAAATATAAATGTTCGAGTTATAAATTCAGGATTTGTAAATGTTTCGTATGAATATTGTTTAGCACGAATAAATATTCCATTTTCTATAGGAGTAAAAGGTTTTTCATCTTTAAATGAAAATAGTTCTCCAGATGAATTTATTAAATTTGAAAGTATAGGATTTTCGGCTATATCTCTTTGTAAATCATGAGTTCTTATTGTTAAAAACATTGAATCTGTATCCATTGCATATATAGGTTGTAAGATGTTATAATATGTTTCATACATTTGTAATTTTGAAAGTTCTAAAATTGAAAACCCTATAAATATTGGTTTGTTGTATGTTTTCTCAAAATTCTTTAGTTCTATTGCAGTAAGACTTTCAGAAAATACTTGTGCGTTTTTAAATGTAGGCTTTCCTAGCATACGATTATAACGCTTAATATCTTTATGAGTATTAGTTAGGAGTTCAATATGAGTATATTTATCAACATTCTCCATTGTTTTCCCAAAGACTGAATTGTTTAAAAGTTTATAATTATTATCTTTAAAAAGGTTACCTTCTCTTTTTGCAATGTTTCGGCACCTAATGTTCTCCTCGATAAAAGCTTTCATGAATGGAGCTTGTTTAAATCTTATGACACTATGAACTTTTTTTAATATCATACCTCGTGAAAGATAAAATTGGAGGAGTCTATAGTGACAAAGATAATAAGTTCGATCTGTTTGATCACAAAGAAGTTTCATTGTTGGAGGTTTATCTTGTGAGATTTGCCATTCAGAAAGTTATCAATCTTTCTTCTTACAGGAGCTAAAGGGAAATATCTTGTTCCTGATTTTATATCATCTGGATATAATAAGTCACATTCTACAAAGTAACCTATTGGAGAATCTTTAGGAGTTGAAAGTATTTCTTTTACAAGAGTCTTTAATGATTCTTCTGAGGAATCTTCAGAGTATATTTCATGAAAGTCACTCATTGGTAAATATTGAGTCATAATTCCTGAATATAAAGCTGTTGCATCTATATAAAGTATAAATATAGGATTTTTCATTGTTTCTAATAATTCTTTTAATTCCTCATTGTTAAGTTTTATATAAGGATCAGAGGTCTTTGAAATCATTCTGCTAGTAGTTATTGCATTTCTAGCTTTTATTTCTCGATTACCCATTACAGAGGAAACTCCTCCTCTAATATTAGTTTTAATTTGATTAAACATATCGAGGTTAGTTAAAAGATCTATAATTTTATCAGATTCTTCCATATCTGAAGTCCAAATTGTATATAATAAAGTATCCCAAGCTAAAGAAGGAGCTGTTATATAATTGTAAGGTTTAAGAACAAAAGAGTTTGTAAATTCTTCAAAGCAATCTGCTAGAATATAAACATCTAGGGATAAGTACATATTTGTATAGTCTCCTAAAGTTTTACACTTGAATAATTCCCACATTTTATTTGCTCGAGAATATTCTTGATCTGTAATATGATATTTTTGAAGTTGTGAAGAGAAATCTTCTTGGCTAGGAAGACTTGTTTCATTATATTTTTCAAACGAGTCAACATAGTCATAAGGATATATTCCTTTTGCTAAGCATGTAGGATATTCTTCTGGAGGAATATTATTTTTTTCCAAGAATTCTCGAGCGATTTTAAATTTTTCTGGTTTCATTGTTTTTGCTATTGCATCTAGAGACATTTGGAAAAAGTTTAACGAGTCTATAAATTTTAATTTTCCATATTCTACTGATTTATATTTTTCCTTTGTAAGTCCTATAACTTTGAAAGAGTTTTTAGCATTTTCTGCTAATTGTTTAATAAATAGATGTATGTCATAACCAAAAAGATTATGAAATATAACAGGTACAAATTTAGGAGTATGACAATTAAGATTACAATTTTTATGAGCTGCTCCTCGATAATTATTTTCCTTTTTTAAATGATCATGATCGGGGACTTTTATATTTGAAGATTGTCTTTCATGAAACATTCTTTGTTCTTCTTCTTCAATAGTTTCATTATTTGGAGGTTCCTCAAGGAGTTGATCCTCAAAGAGTTGATTCTCAAATGGTTGTTTACACATCCAACAATTTGAAGAATTTTCATATTCTTCCCATTGTTCAATTGAAAAATTTATTTCATATTTTGTTTTTAATACTTTAAATATTTCATGTTCTAGATCATTTATACTTTTAGTAAAATGATTTAAAACATCTTCTGAAGTTCCTTGAAATGTATATTCTCTAGATTCTATGAGTTCAGGATAATTACTTTTAAATAATAATTTATAAGCAGATGGTAATTGTTTAGTTTTTTTAACACTATTAGGTTTGTTTCTTTTTCTTAGAAAGGCTTTCATCCTCTCTGGTTTCATCTTCTCTCCTGAGGAGTTCCATGAATCCATGAGTTTATTTTTTTCTATTATTTTTAAATATTGTTTAACCAAATCTTGTTTACGATTTATAGATTCAAAGTCTCCATAAAGCACTCCTAATGTTTGTAATAAATTTGAAAAGTTTTTAAAATGCATCTTGGGATCTTTAGGCATGTTAATTAAAGCTGGATCATCTTTTTCACAAAATCTTGTATGTTTAATCATAGAGTTTTTAGTTGTTGAATAATGAAGACATATTTTACATGTTCCTCCTCCACAAGTTGGATTCTCTGGTGATGTAAAAGCTTGAAAGTTTTTTATTAAAACATAATGTTGATTATTTTGTTGTTCCAAGATTAAAAGATATATTTCTCTAGGGTTTTCGTTTCCACTATCAGAAATGTAAATTGGAATAATTTCTCTATTTTTAATATGTTCATAAATATTAATTTTAAGATTATTTAATTTTTCAAATTCTGGAATGTCTTCTAGTTTCATTGGATGTTTGAATCCTTTGGGAAATATTAATTCATTTTCATATTGTTTGTATTTTGAAACTCTTTGAGGGTTTGATTCTTGAGGATGTAAATGTGCAAGTATTGACCAGATGAAACATTTGTTATCATTATTCTGTATGTTTATAACATTTTTAGATTTAAAGGGTGTACGAATATAAGATTTAGGATTGGGTGGTAATCCTCTCCAATAATCAATCACTAAAGTTTGGAAAGAGTTGAATACTAAGTTTGAATCTCCTAATTCATTTTCTACTTCCTCTTGTTTTGCTTCTGCTGCTTTAATTATTTCTTTGATGGTTTTATCAAATCCTTTAGTTGAAAATAAATATTTAAAAGGTATTCCAATTTCAACATCTAAGGGTGTTGTCTTTTCTTCTGCTCCTCGCCAGTATTTTGCTTTGATTATAATTTTATATTTTATAACATTATACCTTGTCGGTTTATAATTTTTTAAAGCTTCAGTGAAAGAATTTTTAATATTTTTTTTATTTTTATTTATATATTCTCCAGGAGTTGCAGGTCCATTAATTTTTAATTGAAATTCATCTATATGATTAAAATTATCCCAGTTATATTTTTCTCTTTCAACATGATCAGGTTCTCCTTCTGAATGACATTCCTCATCGTCAGAATTTTGTTTTTATTTTTACATTCTTTTATATGTTCTAAATAATAGAAATTTAGTTTTGTTGAAAAGTTACAATGAGGACATGTAAATATTTCTCTATTTTTCCCAATACAATTTTCAAAATGTTTATTATATCCAGAATGTAGAAATCTTCCTTTACATTTAGGACAAAGTTTTGAATTTGTATCATTAAGATTATTTTCTTTTAATAAATGAGCTTTCGATTTTAAGTGAGAAATTAATCCAGTTTTATTTTTAAAAACTTTATTACAAATATTACAATTCATTTTTAGAAAAAAAATTTTTATTGGATATCCTGTTTTGATTTATTTTTTAATTTTATATATTATTCATTTTCATAATGTGACAGTCTAATTTTTAGAATTTTATAAATAAAATCCAAAGCCCGATAGCGCAGTGGGCTAGACTGGCACAGTGGTTCAAATAGATAGCGGTTCAAATCACATCTGAGGTTAGTTTTTTTTCAACATAAAATAATATTAAAATTTGAAAATAATATTGAAAATGGTGTGGGTATCTTAGATTTATAAAGTACTTGTATATTTTATTTTATTTATTTTATTTTATTTTATTTTTTTATTAATTAAAAATTTAAAAAATGACAAAAATCCAAAGTCTAATAGCGCAGTGGGCTAGACTGGCATTGTGGTTCAAATGGATAGTGGTTCAAATCACGTCTGAGGTTAGTTTTTTTTTCAACATAAAGTAATATTAAAAATTTGAAAATAATATTGAAAATAATTTTTGAAAATAAATATTAAAAAAATATATAGTGTGGGTATCTTAGGAAATAAATCTTGTATATTTTATTTATTTTATTAATTAATTATTTTTTAAACATAAATATGAAAAAAAAAATATTGAAACGGGTGTGGTGGCGAACCGGTAATTATCGCCACCAGTCTTTCGAACACCCCCGGATCGATTCTATAATGTGCACATTTATTTCTTGGTTGTTTTCGGACCTCTTTCGGATTCGCTTTCGAATTCATTTGTACTTTCGAGCAGCATATTTAAAACGCCGATGAAATCGTGTTCGAGCGAGAAGCGAATAATAAGGTGTGCTGCTATTATCGAATTGATTCTGATGTATGAGTCTGGCCAGCTTGTATATTGGAAGAGATTCGATAAACGAAAGAGGTTGAATAAAAAAAAATGATCCGGATCAAAAAAAACTGTTGAGAGGACAGTGGGAAAAAAAATACCACTGTCCTCTCAGAGCAGTTTTACTATTTCATAAAATTTTTTATTCTTTTTCAATTTTTTAAGTTTTATATAATTTAAAATCAATAATCTGATAAAGATCAACTCTAGAGTTTGATTAAAACAGTTAGGGGTATTAAGGGTGGTTGTTTTCAAAAATATAGGGTTAAAATACTATAAAAGTATAAGTTTTAGGTTGTTTTTCTAATGGTTTAGGCGTAATGGAGGTATGTTTTGTTGGGGGGTTGTGTTGGTTAGGGATATAAACACACTACTTTAGTCGTTGACTGTGATAATTATAATAAAATATTTTACTTTCATTCTTTTCAATTTGGATCTTATTTCTTTTTCTTTGGTGGGTTACAGGTAATCCACATTTTACCGTTTCGTACTGTTTCCAGCGTAACCCAGAATACAAGAATTTTGTACCACTCGATACCCATTGAGTGATCAACGTTGAAACTATATCAAGTGGGTGAGTACTTGCGACAAGTGAGCGTGCCTTGTAACACTATAGTCGGTAGTAACTCGAGCGGGTTCACGGACTATGTCCGACTTTCATTTAGGTCCTTCTTTGGATGGTATGTCTTAGCTAAAGTTTTCCCGTCTAACCTCGGCATTTCATACATTATATAAATGTTTTTCTATTTTAAAGTTTTGCACTTTGAATTGTTGAATTCCACTTCTGGTAATAACTCTGACCAGTTTTTATAAATTTTATCTTTTAAGGAAATTTTGATGGCATCTCGTATTGTTCTAAATTTTTTGTCAATCATTTCATTAGCTGAATGATGATACGCACTTGAATACATTACTTGAATTTGATGAATATTCATTAAATATTTATTAATTTTGCTTCAAACGATTTTCCAATTTCATAGTGTATAAATTTCGGTGCTCCATATTTCAAAATTCAATTATTTTTCAACACCGTGGAATCATCTTGTCTTGATACTGCACTTAATGATTTGTATCTACTAAATTAATCCATTATTACCAATTTATCTTTTTCTGTGAATTGCCGATTTCAGAGGTCCACCTTTGAAAATTTTGATAAATTTTCAATAAATCGCCGATAGTAATTTGTAAGTCCCAAAAAGCTCATCCGTCTTTTTAAGCACTTTGATCTTTTGAATAGTTTAATAGCATCAATTTTATTATCATATGTTCTTATACCTTCCGTATTTATAATAAGACCTAAAAATTTCGTTTCTCTTTCAAGAAAATGACATTTTTCTATGTTTAAATATAATCCGAATCTTTGATTCTTTTCAATACATTTAAAACTCACCGAGGTAAACTACAGCTTCTTTCCAATTTTGTTGTCCTAACACTTTATTCATTAGTTTTTGAAAAGTTGCAGTACCAGCACCAATTCCAGACAACCGATTGAAGCAATATTGTTAATTTTTTGTTGAAAATGCAGATTTATTTTTTGATTCATCAGTTAACTAAACTTGGTAAAATGCGCTACCTAAATCCAATGTTATAAGAAATTTGGATCCATCAATAACGGCCATATTAAACAGGTCGCTCTGTTACTAAATTTAATACTTTAAAATCTAAGATGATTCCTATAGCATCTCTTCCTTTCTTTAAAATACATACCAATGGTGCGTCCTAGGGAGATTCACATTTTTCTATGATTCCACTTCTTTCCATATCCTTTACATTTTCTTCAATCTTCGGTAATAGATGTACGGTTTGGCATTTAGGATTATTAACAATTGGAGGTTCCGTTGTAATTATTTCGTGTTTCACTAATTCTGTTTTTTCAATATCCCATATATTTTTCATAAATACATTTTCGTATTCCTTAATCAATTTTCCAATTTCATAGTCTTCTAATTCAATATTTTTATAATCGATTTTATTTTCTTCTATTTTCTATGTATCCTTCACATTCATTTTTAAATAAATATTGAATTCTTTTAGAAAGTTTATATTTCACAATAAACTTCACTGTTTTAGAAATAAGTTTTAGAAACAGTTGATTTTCCCATCACAATTGTTTTACAGCAATTCGCACATTCCACTTCTATATCAGATTTCTGCATTCTTACATTTTTAAAAGTATTGAATAAATCGTTTTCCAAAACACTAATCTTTGCCACAGTATCAAAAATGCACATCATGATTCTAGATCGGTGTTGAATGGAGAGTTTATTCGGAAGCTCACATCCACCCAATTTATACAGTACCAACATGGTCTAGCACCATGAGTATACAAGGGTGACGACCAAACACCATTGACCATTTATGTCTCCACTCCTATAACATTAACTTAAATACTTTATCAAACTCACTCGCAGACATTTCCCCATTTAGTCCCCAGGATGAGTTCATTGTCTTTTAGTCCTCAATACAACTTTTAAATCAGTCGTTCACATTTATGTTGTTTATATTATTCCACCCGATCGTTAGTTATGCTCAGTCCTAACCAACTATTGTTTATTTACAATTTTAAACAACACAATTAGAGCACTTCAAATCACATGCACAGCTTTTAGAAATACATGGTTAATTCAATTTGATTGGATTTAAGTACAATATTTTATTTCATTTGAGTGAGGCATCTCTACTCCAACAAATTACCGTTCAATTATTTAATTTAAAAAAATAAGAAACTACTCAGGAAATTAGCTTCCACTTATTTATCAGGATAAAACGTATATTTATTTCTCTACTTCTGATTTATTTTTAGATAAATTCTGTGAAGTTGGCAACTTACGTCGCATCACTATTGACACTGCAAGTCATTTTAATTTAATTTAATATCATACAGTCAGACACAATAACAGGCCTCTGACAGAGGCTTAACTAGAATTTGTAGGCCATCATTCATTACTTATTCTTGGTATGTGGTATGTGCGCTGCTGACCTCTGACCAAGCAGCGGGCTATAAAAAGTAAATCACAATCACGTTAAAACCAATTGCTATATAGAACCTCTTCCAAGCGGCAAGTACAAAATGTAAACAACTTACGAATCAGCATCAAATCTTAAATTAATCATGTTTATTTGACATACAATATACCACCATGAACTAAAAACCAAAATTGTTTAATTGTCATATAAATTTGAACCAATGTTGATATCTCTTTATTCACACTACAGCAGTATCAGCAGTATCAGCAGTATTAGGATACGTTGTCGAACCACCTGATGAAACTGTATTGCTATATAAATCTTTAGGAATGCACACATCGCATTTCATCATGATATTATAGGTCGCATCACGACCACCCTATATAGCAACGGTGGGCAAATGCGGCTCTTCGTTGAGTAAACTGCGGCTCATTGATAATTGAATTTGAAAATTGAATTCGATTTTTTTATTTTGAAATTTTTTCAACTGAATTTTTAAAAAAAAATTTTTTGTTGCAATTGTATTTTCATGGTTAGTTCATTTTTACCTGTGTCACAAAATAGGTGTAAACAGAATTAAAATTTATAGTGTCATTCACCATTCTTTACAATTTGTCAAGGGAAATTAAAGATGAGTTTTATTCTTTTCATAGTTATATATTTCTAAAAAATCTTCAATAAGTAATGCCGATTTTCAAATTTATGGCTTTTTTCTTCAATACCTTCATATGTCTTCTAATAAAGCATTTTACCATAATACTTCGCAGGCCACTTAAATCAAAATATCACTGGCAGTCAGCAATATATACTCTAAATATTCATATTCTTGATAAATTGACGTAATCATACATTCTGTCATCTTCATATGTGTTAGACGCAATTAAATTCAAATCTTCTTCAAGCATTTATTTTTATAACAACTTAAAAATTGTGCCGTTTACTAGCGTATTTAAACACCTAGGCGTGATAATTATTAATATTAATGTAATTAGTCGTCATACATTTAATTGATTTAATTTAATATAAATCAATATAATATGATATAATTTAATATAGAATTTAAATATAGAAATTTAACAGAAATAATTATTTCTACTAACTGATCTCACTTCTACCATTTAACCATAATAATTTTATAGAGATTTACTAACTCCTTACAATATGTATGACCACCACATGAAATTCAAAAGAACTGTATTAAGAATCTTTACTTAAATTATAAAATTATGTATTAGACATAAATATTCAATTATATATATATATATATAAAGTATAAATTCACTTATTGATAAACAATTAATGAACGACTTTAATGAATTTAATTTTACTTCCTTCTATCAATCTTAGATGGAAAATCAAGGCAATTGTGACTAACGGTGTCTATGTTCGTCACTATATAAATACGGAAGACCTAACTAGATCTCGCTTAAGTCAACATTACCCTCACTACAATGTCAATAGGTCTTACTTACTTTGTAAACAAATATTTTATGGCGGAGCAACGATAATTTCTATTACTTTCAGCAATTTTCTTTGAATTAACTTTTAATATTGTACGAATAATGTTGATATTTTCTTTTGCAAGCCCTATTTTAGTGTCGGATTCTCTGCTACTGTCAATATCTGAGAACATAATGTTGATATCATTTGTCATTTTGAAAAATCTTACTGGAATTTTTTCATGATCTAGAAAAATGTCTGAAGTACCCCCAAACGTATTTTGACAATGGACAAACACGATTATTACATTGAAATAAAATAATAATAATAATAATAATAATAATAATAATAATAATAATAATAATAATAATAATAATAATAATAATAATAATAATAATAATAATAATAATAATAATAATAATAATAATAATAATAATAATAATAATAATAATAATAATAATAATAATAATAATAATAATAATAATAATAATAATAATAATAATAATAATAATAATAATAATAATAATAATAATAATAATAATAATAATAATAATAATAATAATAATAATAATAATTTGAAGAAATAATTAAAAAATTAAATATATTTTAAAGTCAGGTTAACAGAAAAATCTGAACACAGTTTTGTTGAACCATTATAACATTAATGTGAATATTTTTATAATTTTCATAACCTAGGTAGCTCTTTATTTTACGAAAACTGTATTTAAGAAAAATATATATAAGATATGTTAATCACCAGATCAATACCGGGATATACCATTTTTACCATGAAGCCACCATGAAGCTTGGGTCCTCAGCTTTTAGATGACCACTAAAGTTTACGAAAATGTTGAACAGATGAAATTTTTCATGCTACCATGTATAAGAAACAATTGAAATATTCTTCTGCCGATCAAAAGTTGACAAGATGGTCAATTTTATACCTTCTTAAAATGAAAGATATGGTTACTCTAGACAAAATTGGTTTAGATATACAAAAATCAACATTCATCAATCATATTTGAAACAAAAATTTATTAACTCAATCAATGCCGGATTTGGTTCAAAAATATTATTGCGCCCCATCTCAAAAAAAATTTAAAAATTAATTAATGTTATGAAAACAAATATACTTACGTTGATTATAATTATAATTTAAATAAAAAAAATTTACATAATTTATTAAGAAATTTTTTTTAAATATTTCGTATACAGAAAACCAGTATCTTTTGTTTACTAAATTGAATCACCGCATTTTACTTGGCGCTATGAGGCAATGGCTCCAGTTGGCCTGATTGTAGATCCAGCCCTGAACCCAATGTTGTATCATAAATCAAGCAAAGAAAATATTAATAATCTATTATTCCAACACTATTAACATTTATACTCCAGTGTACACCTATCCCATACCTTGCATCGATGATTTAATTTCCCAATTATCCAAGCAATGTATGGTTTAGTGAAATGAACCTCAAAAGTATCAACCACTAAGTACGACTGTGTCAGAAAGACTACGCACTGACTTTATTCAAATCTTGTGGCAATTTATATGAATTCAAAAGACTGTCATTCGGAATAGCAAATAACCTATATTCCAAAGAGTCATAAATAAATCCCATCTTCAAGGCATATATTCATATTTAAATGATATCATAATTGCAGGAAATTTGAAAGAGGATCATGATGAAAAACTAAAAAAATCAAAATAGCAACAGATAAATTTGGCCTTCTACTAAACTCATAGAAATGGACTTATTACGTTAACTTAATTTGGATACCTAATTGAAAACTAAACTTTACGGCTTGACCTTGTTCAAATCAAATCTCTAATGGATTTTCCTATCCCAAAAATTGTCCAACAATTAGACAGATCCATTGGATTGCGGAAAACGGATTCATAACTATTCCTAATATACCCTAATATTACCTAATAACAAACAACTGCCCAAAAAATCATGTAATCAGTTGTATAACGAGAAGCTCTAGTAATTATCTAAAGTTGTCGTAAATGGCGATACAAATTTCAATTGACACCAAAGTTCATCATAACCACCGACCAAAAAGTTCCATTATCAATGGCGGATATCCCATGTGTGCTACGTATATGTCCCACGATTATTGAAAAACTGAAAATTTTTACATTCTCATCTTTTAGTTTTTCATCTTTAAATTTTATAGCAGTTGCCGTTACCCATTATGAATATTTGCTTTTTAAATCAAATGTAAAGTGGTAGGCAGTTTAGAGTGTAACAGTAGCAAATTTGCTCATCTTCCGTTGTTGTACGACCAATAAATTTGATCACAATTGCCACAAAATCAGCAAATCATAACAACTTACACATGAAACACTATGAAACATTAATTTCTTCGAATACTAAAACTACAATTACGTCAAGTATGACATCATATATTCAAAATAGAAGGAAGTTAGCTACGCTTCATAATCTTCAAAACTAAAAATACATCCTATCGATTATAGGGTGGCAGTCAATGCAAGAAAACAAATGGAACAGCGTGATCTAATTTACTTAATTTAATAATGCATTTGTAATTTAATTATTAAATTAATATATTTATTAATTGGAATGTCGAAGGCACTACATACCGTATGAAACTTTCAGCGAGAACCTCATTTCAAAAACCTACAAATTAAACAGGACAATATAAATTTTACGACCTTTATATCATTCCTGGAGCATATAATAATAAATCAGCAACAAGCAAGACCAATACGATTTAATCAGGTACTTAGATGTCAATTGGAATGCTTAATTGGAATTTTGACATATTATGTCAAATGAATTCAAAATGGTTCAGACGCAAAGAAATATTTCAAAACCGATAAAAATATATGAAAAATATTTATAAAAATTTACTGAAATTTTTAAATATTTTTTCTGTATAAAAATTACAGGTCACAAATTATTCAACTTATAAATAAATGTTAAAAATGTAACTAAGTCACATAAGTAAAAGACTTGAGTGGAAGATATATGCATAAAAATAGACACTGCTTTGCTTATTTTTTGATTAATAATAAAACTTTATTTTCTTTTAAATATTAGGATTTAATAATGATGTTCACCTCTAGCTTATTTTTCTCTTCTTTAAACTTTTCAATAAAACTATAGAACAAAATAAAATAAAAAAAAAATTTTTGGAACTGCCTTTGTCAAATGTCGATTATTTTTAATGCTATCAAAATTTCAACATTTTAATGAATTTACGGCAAAAAACGTTTTAATTTTAGAATCTGAGTTTGAAAAGTTTTGAATTTTATGAAAAAGGTAATTGGATTAATGCGTTTGATTATTGCGTTTGATTAATTTCATTGGCCATTATCATAATGCCCGATAAATGCCGAATGTGTCGTTACTACTTAAAGGATTTTTTAAAAATTTTATTTGGAATAAGTTCTAATTTTCACATTTGAAAAATTTGATAGTGTTCACTGAATTTTATTCAAGCTTCAAAAAACAGTCAAACAATCAGCCAAAAAATTTAATACTAAACATAATCCAATAATAGCATTTATCCGTATCTGAAAATAGATTGTCTTTTCCCGTATCTGAAAACTGATCCACGTTTTCCAAAACGAAAAGCCACTCCTCGCCTTTTACCAAATCTAAATGCCACGCTTCGTTTATCTTCATTGTGATCATTTTCTGAATATGGTGACAATAATTTCTCGTAATTTTTCTCCATAACATCTGCCGGAACATCTGAAATTGCCAAATCATCGGTCAAGGGGTCACTGTATTGGTATCGCTTTCCGAACCGAAATACTGAACTCCTTTTCTGTTCCGATTGCGCCCATGAAACTAATTAAAAGAAACAATTGATTAATTCATTAAAAAAGGAAAACATTTATGATAGATATGGACGGACTTGTAGACACTTATTGTTGTTGGTACAAGTTATTGATGCGTCAACAACTGAAAAAATTTGGTATCATAGATAAGTTAAACAGTATATATTGTTTCCATTAATTATTAAAATGCGGTTATTTGTTACATTTATAGAATTGGATGGGTCCACAGTTTGGGCATTGGAAATTGTTTCGAATTCCCTTATTAAGTAGAGATCCAAAAATTAATAATGGCAACGATTTCAACCGATTATTTTTCAATTAACAATTTATAATAATAATAATAATAATAATAATAATAATAATAATAATAATAATAATAATAATAATAATAATAATAATAATAATAATAATAATAATAATAATAATAATAATAATAATAATAATAATAATAATAATAATAATAATAATAATAATAATAATAATAATAATAATAATAATAATAATAATAATAATAATAATAATAATAATAATAAAGTCATTTTTACGCCGCATTTTTTATGATTTGTTTGTTAATTACTTAAATGCAAAAGTTTTGTGATCATCTATAAAAATAATAGTAAAAGAGGTCAAATGTGATAGTTCTAATCCATCAAGGACACTCAGTCACTCGGATGTATTGATATTTTTTCAGATCTTTTCATGTCCGCACAAAATGTATTATGATCTCCTACTTTGCTGTGTTTGTTATTTTTTCCTTTCATTTTATAGAAACAACTATACTCATTGATGTCAGTTTGCAGGTACCTGTTGAAAAATTAGTTATCCAAGAGCTCTAAAAATTATTTTTAATAAACCTTCGCTGTATATTTCAACCTTATTAAAAATAAAATGGAGAATTTTTATAACGAAATAGTCATCTTCTTCAATTTCTGTATTTATACACATCTTTATGTATTAATAATGTGTCACAATACGTACCAATTTAAAACTGTATCATAATCTCAATAAATCTCAATTTATTTATCTAAATTTAAATGATTCGTAAATAAATATTTGATAATTAAACTTTAGTTACTTGATTAAAAATTAAAAAGGTTGTTAAAATTAAGATTATATTTAAGGTTATACTTAAAGGTTTTATTGATCTAAACCAGTGACTCGCAAACTTTTTCGGACTGCGACCCCTTTTAAATAAAAAAATTATTCGACCCCACCTAGCAAAATTTATTGTAAAAATTTCAAAAAACTCTTTTCATGCAAAATTTTTAACAAATGTAGTTATACAAAATTTAAAGAATATTTTTATTAAATATTTTAAAGCGATAAAACCAATTTGTTCGACCCCTCTGGAGTGTTTCGTGAGCTCTTTGGGGGTCGCGCTCCATGCTTTAAGCACCGCTGATCTAAACAATGATATGAGGATTAAAGAAAACGAGAGAATTCTTTAAACTATTTTATCAATCACTTGCAGAGGAGTTTAGCACCATGTAGACCCTTCTGTATGCTATTTATTAAATGCTATGTAACAGAAATATACTCAGTGAATCAATAGTGAAATTTTTAATAACAATAAAATAATCTGACTTTTGCAATTAAAAATCCATAATTAAAAGACAATGTTTATAATTGTTAAATAACAATAGATAAATATGTAAGAGATTTTTGAATATGATGAAAATCAAAACTTTTTTAAATGCCAATTTATTAATTAAATTTTATTGATAAATTTTTAAAATTAAAGAGATTTTATTTCATTTGTAGAAAGGAAAACATTGGATAAAATTCTATAAAACAAAGTTTTTAAATAGTAATTAAAATGGAATTATATTTTAATAAATTTAGGGAAATTAGATTAAACTACTTACGGAGAATCTCAAATTTCTTATATAACAATTTCTTATATATTTCTTATATTTATTTGAACAATATATCTCTTAGTATAATGCATTATTAATATTTGAGTAATTATTTTAACTTCGAGGAATTCTTACAAATCAATTTTATCACAACTCCCAAACATATATTAAAATTTATTGATAGGCTAAGGTTTTTTCTAAAATTAAATCCGTAGATTAATAATAACAATCAAAGAAAAAAGCCTGGGTAAAAATTTATATTTAAATTATTATTCAATCAAGTTGCTCGAAATTTAATAAAAATTCATTTTAAAGAAAACAGAACCGATCATAGAAAATCAAAAAACTAAAGGTATTTGTTGGTAACAAGTTATTTAATCACTTCTCTTGAATTTATTTTATTTTATAAACCTTATTATTTATTATTATTATTATTATTATTATTATTATTATTATTATTATTATTATTATTATTATTATTATTATTATTATTATTATTATTATTATTATTATTATTATTATTATTATTATTATTATTATTATTATTATTATTATTATTAATATTATTATTATTATTATTATTATTATTATTATTATTATTATTATTATTATTATTATTATTATTATTATTATTATTAATATTATTATTATTATTATTATTATTATTATTATTATTATTATTATTATTATTATTATTATTATTATTATTATTATTATTATTATTATTATTATTATTATTATTATTATTATTATTATTATTAATATTATTATTATTATCATAATTATTATTATTATAACTCACCAAGAATACCCAAAATGAATATGGTTATGGATAATGAATTCATAATAGCTTCAACCCTAAAAAATATAAAAAATATATTTTACTATTTATAATTTCATTTCTAACTTCAATTTATAGAGACAAAATAGATAAATAAAAACATATTTAAATTGCAGTTTTTTAATGTTTACTTATTCTAATTCTTTGCTTTTCTAACTTCTCTTCAACTAATTTTATAATTAATTGTTCAATAAAAACAAATTTAGTTTAAAAATTTATTGAAAACACAATTGTTCGGTTTGACAGTAAAATTTATAAAAATGAATATTAAATTTCTATTTATAGTAAAATTTTCTTTTTTGAAATTGAAATCAATGTCAACTGAAATTATCGATTTTTGATATTTAATTGATTTTTGTTTTACAAAAATTGTTCATGAATATTTAATTGAACATTGGAAAAAAAGTGAGAAGATATAAAGATAAATTTTTTAATGAAAATATATTTTCTTCTAGCAAGACTTTTTATTTTAACAAATGTAATAATGTTTGGTAATGACACTTTTAGAAAAAAAAATTAATTCTAATCATAATTATCACAAAAATTGTTAATATTATTATTTTTATTATTATTATTATTATTATTATTATTATTATTATTATTATTATTATTATTATTATTATTATTATTATTATTATTATTATTATTATTATTATTTTATTTTCATTACTATTATTATGATTAATATTATGATTACTAATTTCTTTGTATTCTTGTTATTTACCTTAAAACTTCTATCATTCTTATTCGAAAATTCTAATCAATTTAAACAAAAGAACAAAAATTTCCAATGACACAATATTTGTTTTTCAATATTTGAAAATATTGTCCGACATAAAACGTGTTTCTGCGTTAAGTTAAAAACTTTTCTCCTTCATTTGTTGTATTAATTTCAATTTGCTTTTCATTTCTAGTAAGAAAAAAGTTACATCATTCAATCAAATTAAACAAATTCCAATTAATTAACAAATTAAATAAATTAAATTTTCATATTTAAATTAATATTAAAAAATTCTTTATTGGAAATTTTACTAAACTTACTTAAATTTGCCGTTTATTGTTATTAATCAGAAATAAGTGTCTCAGTATTAGTGGGCTGGTTTTATTCCAATCTTTGAGAATATTTCCCTTTCAACTCATCCAATAAAAATAGTTTTTTTCGGATTATAGCAGTATCAAATGAAACTGTTTCATTTGTTTAAAACTACAAAACTGGAATCCAGTTGCCATTGGAGATCCTAGTTTTCTTTCATTGATGCGTCTATTAGCGCATCTTACAAGCAATTGAAATAGTTTTATGTATCAGTTTAATGATACATTTATTATTGTCTTTGGAATGGTAACATTCTTAATCGCTTCAACACTTACTCCTTTCATCACTTACAATACTATTATTACACCTCATTCCTCCCGTTAGGGACTAATCAGACTGAATTTTTAAGTTTTCGTTACAATATTATTTTTGTCCTGACATCATGTACTTCATACCAATTATAACGAATTCAGATTATTCTATATCTTCGGTACTTAGAAGTATTACGCTTAGTTATATTAAATATTTATTATTAATATTATTATTATTAATATTATTATTATTATTATTATTATTATTATTATTATTATTATTATTATTATTATTATTATTATTATTATTATTATTATTATTATTACTATTATTATTAAGAAATCATTAAAATTTTAAACGGTTTCAGTTGCGTTTACTTAGATAATTCATTTTGTTAAATATCAGTGATGTTTAAAAAATAATAAAACTTGCATACACTTTTAAAGTTACACATTATTTGAATTTGAATATTTCTTTCAATAATTGAATTTGTAAGAAAGTTTTCAAGAGTTTTCAAACAATTCAAACCATTGATCCTGTTATTAAAAGAAGAGAAAAAAATTAAAATTATAAAATTAAAATATTATACCATAGGAAACCTAAGCATTCACATAAACATTCACATGCTGATAAATAATGAGTGATAATTGTGTGTTGTGAAATTTATATAATTAATCATTTATTTATTTGATTTATCATATATTTTGACTCACGTTATTATTATAACATTTGATGGCATCTGATCTATGATTTCATGTGATGAATTTTGATAACTTTTTGGCATTATAACTTTCTAAATGTTCGATTTATTTGTCATAATTTATGCATATTTATTTATTTCGTTGTAAAAACCTCCCCTAGAAATTGTAAGAGTTCAAAGACTTCATTGAAACTTTTTTTAGTCAAATATATAAACAGATTCTATTTTGACAAATATATACATATATGTGTGTGTGTGTGTATTAAGCATGTGAATTTTTTCAAAGTTTGTATACCACCATTATCATACAATGAGTTTTCATATATTATTAACGAAAATTGCAATAAAAGAATATAGTTTTAAAAAAATTTCACCATCCAAACTAATTTTATAAAAATACTTATTTTTACGCAATAACCAAAAGAAAATTTGTTATTCTAATATCATCTTATTGTCTAAAATTTAGATTGTACTCATCGTGCAACTTAATCCCATAATGTTTCCACATAAAGCTTGCTGGTGAATAATGCAATGCAACATTTGACAATTAATACCATTTTTTTTAGCAGTCCAGCGAGTCCTATATTTTTTCCGACCATTGATTTTCCTCCATCAGTTACAATGGCAGTGCATTTTTCAAAACCACCATACATGCAAACAACATTTTTGAGTTCCTCATAAATATCTACACCTTTTGTTGTTGAATGTAGGGAAGCCAATTTCAGTAACTCCTCCGAAACATTAAAATCACCATCCACTGTTCGTACAAAAATCAGCATTTGGCTGGTATGAGATATGTCGGTGCTTTCATCAAGCGCAATTGAAAAATATATACAATTTTTTACTATGTCGGCTAATTTTTCAACTAAGAAGGTGTCCATATTTAAGATTCGTCTTGCAACGGTTTGGTGAGAAAGAGAAACTGACTCGAACTGTTTTGCCATTTTATCATCTCCAAATGCTTGAGCCATTTTAATTGCACACTTCTTAATAATTTCACCATCAGTAAATGGCTTTTTGGCTTTGGCAATTTCTTTTGCAACTGCATAAGAAGCATAAACAGATGCATCCTGAGCCTTACATGCGAGGGGGATAATTGATGTTTGCTGCTTAAATTGTTTTTTTAAATTTTCAAGTATGACGATTCTCGACTCACCATTATATTTCGAATATTTGTCTGCATGCTGTGATTGATAATGACGCTTCAGATTATATTCTTTACATATAGTAGTATTCATCCGGCATATCAAACACAGATAAATTTCTTTCTGCTTCACAAACATATAATCAATTTCCCATCGTTCTTTAAATTCCCGATTCTCACTCGTAATTTTTCGTATTTTTTTTGCACTCATTTTATGACAGTAGTAAATATTAATATTTGTAAATTTTAAATAATAAAATAAGTTCGCTTGAAATAATAAAAAACTAAAAAATTAAAAAAAAAATTAAATACCAAATTTTTTAAATGTACTTACCTAATTTTATGTGTATATTAAGCAAATAAAATTTCACAATAAAAACAATCAAACACGCGTTTACAGATTTTAAATACATATGTATTTCATTGTACGTAATTAAACAACGTTTACAATTTTAAATATAGATCAGTAAAGTTTCATGACAAAAACTAGATTAGAAAGAAAAATAAGACAAATAATATTACTGATATAATGCTGGTCATATTTAAAATTGACAAAATTTTTAAAAAAAATTCCATTATACAGATATTTTTATTTTGTTAATAGGCCACAGAATATGATTATTTTTATTTTGTGAATGGGCCACAGAAAATGATGAGATGGGCCACATGCGGCCCATGGGCCGCCAGTTGGACAGCGCTGGTCTAAATCATTACTGTATCTTAAATTTTATTATTTTTTATTTAAGTTCTCAAAAATTTAATTTTTTAATAATAATTTATAAATTTAGTAATTACCTTTTGTTGAAATATTCAATCAATAATCACTAAATTTAAGATTATTTTATCATTTAATATAAATAAAGATAAGGGGATATTATTTATAATTATAAAGAAATATTTTATCTCTATCTTAGAGATGAAGTTTAACTCTATCCCAAGTGAAATTAATAAAAAGATGTGGACGGAAAATCTAGAGCGCTTTGGTCACAGCTTCGAAAATCGGAAATATCACTTTAAGGAAACAATGGCTATCCTCAACAAAATGCCTACTGAAGAAATAGTTTTAAGAAGATTCAGATGTTTGAATTAGCAAATAATAGGTAAGAAGAAAAGGGTAAACGTCTTAGTCGTTGAGGTTGTGGAATTATGGAAACGGTTCAGCTTTCCAACATTAGCACAATCCACAATAATAAAGAAGCTTCAGACAATAATTGATAAAAGTGACAAAATCTGAAACGTCCGTTATTTTTAAAATAACGTCAGCTAAAGGCACTTGGCTATGCAAAGAAGATAAATAATTTTATGATTTACAATTAAAATCAAAGGGAAAAATAGGATTTTGAACCAACAACATCGACAATTCGAAAATACATCTCTTCAAGAGGAAAATAGTTCATACTTCTAATCTATTGCATTATTCTATTCCATTCAATTAAAATGATTGTAGCAGTCACAGCTGCTGTCAACACTGGTAAGAAAACAGGTGTCATTGTCAAATTTCAGAAAGCTGCAAATTCTGCAGGGTTAGAAGAACCCGTTTTTATTGGATTACAACAACACATACTTGATACCGTCTTGAAACATGCGCTCAATGAAATATTTGATGAAAAGACTCAATCGCGAGATACTATTTATTTCTTTGTAAAAAGGATTCAAACTTTTTACAATGAATTAAAAGCTACATTTTTAAACTACAGTGTTTCACTGTGTGTTCAAAGTAAAGGATGGAGAGATGACATGAAATTACTTTACCACCTTATTGAAGTTTATAAGTACTTCAAAGAAAATTATCATTTACCTAAGATCAACCTACCTGTTAGACTTCCTAACCTCTCTAGTGCAAGATGAAATTCCAGTGTCATTTACCTGCTTTTGACTTTTTTGCTCTGCCGGACATATGACTTGACCAAAGAATGGTGGATGCGTGTAAATTCGTTGTAAAGTAAAGCTTCTTTTGATTCAGAGACCAGAAATATGAGCGTAGTTCCTATGAAAAGCTGATTGGTATTTGTGAGAAGTACAATAAAGCAAAATAATCAGTTATAAACTTTTGGCACCGTCACTAATAGACACACCTCGATTCAACATATGTGCCGAGAGTGCAATCAATGTGCTACAGGATTTGAAGGACTTATGTAAGTCGGAAAAACCTTAAATTGAAGGTTTCTATTATCAAATATTAGGTGACCTTGATGTATTTAAAAATAAATATTAGTATTTAATGTCGTTCTTGTCTTTATTTTTCAGTTATATTTTAAATTCGTAATGGAGAATGACCTTTATTTAGAATATAGAGAAATGATTGCCAGTTTAGGGCATTTTACACAAATACTCATCGCAAAATCATAGTGGTACAATACATTTCAATTTTTTTAAATCACACCCCTAATGTGTATATAAAATTTTATTACTACATTAAATTATCCACAGTTTTTAATATTTAATTTAATAATAGTTAGATAATTCAATAAACGTATAAACACTTTAAGTCTAGTCTGACCCCAAATTTCTTTTCATGCATTTTGTATCAAAATTTACATTTTTTATTTTCTTTTAGAGTTTATCAGTGCCGTACTATCATAAGTACAACAAGTGCAATGACATTGGGCCCATAAATATTAAATACATTTAACAAACTTCTCCAAAAGCAAAGAAAATTTTAAGAAAAGAATAAAAATGAAAATTCAAAATTCGTTTAACTTTCAAACAAATCTAGCTGGTTAAGATTTAATTTGAAACAAATATACCTAATAATTCAGTTGTTTTTTTCAAGAGCTAGAAAAATTGCTTTATAATTTCTTTGAATTAAATTTTTTAATTAAAATCAATAAATATGAATGCAATAAAATTAAAAAAATTTTTTACTGTCTGCACAGGGCCCTAAAAGTTACAGCACTGCGTTGGAGTTTATTGTCTATAGTTTCAAAAAGATTACCATTTTGCATCTTAAATTGCATTTCTTTGTGTTTATGGTAGTTCCCATATAATAATATATAGATAGTTCATATTTATCTTTTGGTTTCACCTTTGATCTTTTGTTGATTTCAATAATTTTCATATAAATATTGATAAGACTATAGATCAAAAAATATATAAGATACACTATTTCGCACAACCATCAAATTTATAAATATATATATATATATATATATATATATATATATATATATATATATATATATATATATATATATATATATATATATATATATATATATATTTGTTTCGTTAGAAATTAGAAAAAATTGAATGAAGGTTACTTTTAAATAAGCGTTTTTATTATAAAATTAATTTGTTTGTGATAATTATATATTTTTATAAATAATTTATTTGGTTGACATTTTTATAAGGTGAAAATATTTTATTTTTTTGTATAATGTATATTTTTAGGTATATTTAAATTATTTAACCCTGTCCGTATATTTGTCGAATATATTCGACATTAAAGCAAGATGTGATTGAAATCGAAATGTTAACGGTAAATTTAAAAATTATATGCCCCTGTCTCTTTCTATGGTTAGAAAAAACCATATTTATTTCATTACTATTTTGCAACCGGTGAGTAAACAAGTGAAATAGGTTTTTTAAGAATATTATTGCAGTGACCATTACGTTGGTAAAAAGTTTGAATTTTAAAAGAAAAATTATTGTAGTTACAGTGATCGGATTTTGACAAAAAAAATTGTGAGTATTGATATAGTTCTAAATTACAGTGTTATGAAAAAAAAATTATAAAAATTTGATGTGGTTTGATGTGGCGGCTCATTTATGTTTGTATAATATATTCGACATTGACACACAAAGTTATATTTTTTTAATTCTTTTACGTATCAAAATTATGGTATTATCTTCCAAATTATAGATTTTTATATTTGATTTTTTTGTAGCAATGTCATATTCGCGAAAATTAACGGATGATGAGATTCTGGCATTGCTCGAAGCTGATTCCGATATTGATGATGAAGTAGCCGATGAAGGAGAAATATGTTTTGAAATTCAGCAAGTACAAACAAAAGACTTCGAGCCAGGTGAACATGCAGCTACATCGGAAAATGTTGACGAGCTCGATTATTTTGAGTTGGTATTACCGGGAATAACCCCCGCTAATTTGGATGAAATGGGCCTTTCGATTTGCAACATGGACAATGAGTACAATCCGAGCAGCACAAACGAACCACAAGTAGCTGAACCAAACAGACAAACAGTACCAGAGCCCTTAGAATGTACCGCAAAAAAAATATCAGATGGCGAGAAGTTCGAATGCCAGTAATTCCGGAAGTCCATACGTTTGAGCCAGCAGCTGAAATACAAGAAATTGATACTCCTTATTCTTATTTCAAGAAATATTTTGGGAATGAATTCTTTTCGAATACGTCATACTACACGAACCTTTATGCGCAGAATAAAGGTCTGTTATCGTTTAAACCTTGCACTGTTGATGAAGTATGTGTAGTTTTTGCACACCATATTATGATGGGCGTCTTAAATTTCCTAGAGTTGATATGTTTTACGATCACGCCATAGGTATAAAATTTTTCACTGAGAACATGACACGCAAAAGGTTCTTTTCAGTGCGTAATAATTTGCATCTAGTGGATATAAACGCTCGAGCAACAGGGTGCACAGATCGGCTTTTCAAGGTGAGACCTATTATAGAGCTGGTTCGTAGCCGTCTTTTACAGCTGCCTCTAGAAGAAAACCTTTGTATCGACGAACAAATAATCCCGTACAAAGGAAAATTTACCGCAAAACAGTATATCAAAGGTAAACCTTGTCCATGGGGTATTAAAGTTTTCTTTTTGTGCGGAAAAAGTGGAATGCCGTACGATTTTATCGTGTATCAAGGTTCAACCACACCTATTAATGAAGGATGGATGAAAACGGTTGGTTTAGGTTCGTCTGTCGTATTTCATCTAACCCAACGCATACCACGCGATGAAATTGGCCACAAATTATTTTTCGACAATTATTTTCCATCTTACCAATTGTTCCAAATACTAAAGAAAAACAAAATTAATGCTGCTGGAACAATAAGAGTAAATAAATTCGCCAATCCTATATTACCAAGTGAAAAAGAAATGAAGGCAAGCGGGCGAGGATCGTCTGCTGAATGTATCAGTTCTGATAAAAATGTCATTGTCACTCGCTGGTATGATAATAAAGTCAACAATCTTGGCTCTAATTTCGTTGGCATCGGCGAAGAAGATAAAGCTAAACGTTGGGACAAGGAAAAAAAAGATTTTGTTGTCATCAACAGACCTCAAGTTGTGCGATTGTATAATAAAAGCATGGGCGGTGTCGATTTATTGGATCAAATGATCCAATATTATCGAATAAATATTCGCACCGTCAAGTGGACATTGCGTGTAATAATGCACTTTGTTGACTTAGCTTTAACTGCAGCTTGGATGGAATACCGCCGAGATTGTAACGCTAAAGGAATGCCGACAAAAAAAATTCTGGATTCTATGCATTTTCGAATTCAAGTAGCCAATACGCTTCTCGGTATCAACCAAGATGAAGGGGATCCACCAGAAACTCTACGCACACGAGGTAGACCACGTAAAACAACTAGAAGTCTCGGAAAAAATCCGCCAGTATTGCCATCTACATCGTTGGAAGCCAACATATGTGACGATGAGTCAAACAGTGATGAATTCGATTCAATGGTACTCGAAAAAAGAAAAAAGATGTTTCAAGTAGTACCACCAATAGAGGTCCGGCAAGACAACAAAATGCATCTACCAAGTTTTGAGGCAATGAAGAGTCCAGGTAGATGTAAGGCACAGAGTTGCGGAAAAAGCAGTTTTATTATATGCAAAAAATGTAACGTTTACCTATGTGTAAAACGAAGTAACAACTGTTTTGAAAATTTTCACAATAAATGTTAACAATATCAATTACTATCAAACTTGTATTTTCTTTCATCTACATACAACTTTTGAGTGGCAGTGTCGAATATATTATACATAGTCTACCTGCCAGGTGAGAAATCTCAGGTGAAAAAAAATATTTTTTTTGACTTTAGCACCAACATATTAGCTTATATACCAATTTTCAGATTTTTAGCTCGTTATAAATTATTTTTTACACGGAGAGGGTTAATTGATTTGTTCTTGAGATGCCCCAAAAAAAACAAAATAGTCAAGATATTCGAGATCTTTTTGAAAGCATTAACAGTATAGATTAGGAAAAACTAGCAGATGATGATTTTGATAGTGATTTTTCTTATTGTGATGATAATGAACAGGCTGATCTGGATAATTATAGATTTCATATAGAAAAATATTTTGCTTCACGTTAGCTGCAAGTTTTTAATATCAGACTATGTTGGTATGTTGTCGATTGCAAGGCAATGCATGCTGCCGAACCTTCCACTGCCAACCTAATCCTACTCTTTGAATGTACATGATTTAAAAAAGAAAAAATTCTTTCAAGAGTACGTGAAGAAGAAAAGGGTAAATAATGATATTGCTAATTTCTTTACAGAACCAAAGGTATCTGCCATACTATTCCACACTATCAAAAAATTCAGGATAATTCACAATTTTGAATAATTTCGCAATTCTTGCAAAATCTTTAAATCTTTGTGAGCAGGGCTGGCTCTAGAACATGCGGACCCAAGGCAGCAGACGAGGAGCGAGACCTAGGCAAAAATTTGCATTTTTACATATATAAAAATAAATGGACATAATAAATTAAATTACATAAATTTTTACTCTATAACAGCGTCAATAATTACAGTTTTATTCATTTAACTGAAGATCATAAAACTCAAAAAAATTAATAATTAAAATGTTTTGGCATGCTATTCGACAGTTCATATATATAACTCTACATTAACGTTGGTTTGGTTGTATCTTCTACTTCCACCTTGTTTTTACAACTTTCAAGCAAATCTTGAGAGCTTTGGCGGCTGCAAAATCTGTAATAAGTTCATTATTATCAAGATCCTTAGCCAGGGCCGGCTCTAGGGCAAGGCGAACAAGGCAACTACCTTGGGCCCCGCGCTTTGACTTAACATTATTGTTGCTGTATAAAAAAACGAAAAATTCACTTTTTTTGTATAAGAAAACTGAACCATCTGAAAACACCTACAAAAGATTTCCAAACGAATTTAAACTATAAAATCAGACGTTTTTTTATCTTTTTAACAGCTCAAGAAACCAAAAAAAATTTTCTATGCTTCAGTATCATGATAGGCCTTCAGTGTGGTCCAATGGCAATTTATGGCACATAATGTAAAATGTAAACTTTACATTAATTAACTTTATTAACTTTAAATAAAAATTGTTTAAATGATTTAAATAAGAATTGTTTTTTGAATTTAAAAATTTTCATTAATTGATTTTTTAATTGAGCAGATATGCCACCAAAACAAGATCGCAATTTTAGCAAAATAAAAGTGGCAATGAAAAGAAAAAACTAAAAGCAACACAAGAAAGCCAAATTAAGGAATTAACACAATCTCTCAATAAATTTCTTTTACAACAACATCAAAGTTCGTGAACATCGTCAACTTCTGAAGAATACAAAGATGCAGGAACTTATGAAAATAACAAAGTCTACAATTCCAAAGTAGATGTCATATATCCCTTTAATTTCTCATGAACCGAGAGTCTCACACTGGCATTTTCCAGTCACAAATACCGTTGGCAAAATGTTTGCAACAGAAATAAAACATTTTGTTCTTAGCTGCTGAATATATAAGCTATTTTCAGTTGACAACTTCTCCATTTTTCATATGTCGTTTGCGGTAGGTTGTAGAAAAGTTCCGTCTATTGCTATCTGCTGGAAAATCTTTTTCTTCAATTTTTTTGGCCTCTTGCAAACAATTGTAGAACGAGAGTCTGTATTCAAATGTTCTGGCCAAATTGCTGGTTCACTAAAATCATCATTTAGATTTATCAAACCAACCAACTTTTCTGTTTCTTCATTTGCAGTTGCAGGCAGATATCCGTGTCCCTGTAATATGAGAAGTATCAACAATCCCACATCAAAAGTGTTATTTTTATAGGTTGCTGCATCTTTGTATTCTTCAGAAGTTAACGATGTTGACGAACTTTGGTGCTGTTATACAAGAAATTTATTGAGAAATTGTGTTAATGCCTTAATTTGGCTTTCTTGCATTACTTTTAAAATCGCGATCTCTTTTGGTGGCATATCCCCTCAACTAAAATATCAATTTAATGAAATTTTTAAATTCAAATAACAATTATTATTCAAATCATACTTCAATAATAGCTAAATAAATTTAATTAATGTAAAGTATACGGTTTACTTTAATAACTGTATGGCGCTCTATACCGCGCTGTTAAAAAACGCGCGCAAACAATACCGCGACCTTGAAAATCGCGACTTGTTTTACAAATTGTTTTAAAAATATTATTATAAATTGAATAATTAACAGTGCTGGCCTTAAATTGCTTATACGGTTGCGAACGGTAGGCCAGGGATTTTGGCCACGAATTTTGTTCCAGATGTTTAACAATGTAAAATGACCAGCTGTGCTGGCCAAACTTTAAAAAAGTCATTACACGATATCAAGCATTCGTATACTAAAATATTTTATGCTAAAAATAATATATTAATAAATTAATTTCGTCCGCAAACGATTAACATCTACTGAGTTTCAAAAAGATTGGTTTCCAATCGCGGTATTGTTAGCGCGCGGTTATTAACGGCGCGGTTGTGGGCGCGCGGATATAAATGTATACCAAAGTTTACAGTTTCCATTATGTGCGTTAAATTGTCATTGCACCATACTGAAGGCATATCCTGTTACTGGAGGTAAAAAAATTTTTTTCGGTTTCTAGGGCTATTAAAAAGATAAAAAAGTCGGATTTTATAGTTTCAATTCGTTTGGCAATTTTTTGTAAGTGTTTTCAGATGGTTTAGTCTATTTACACAAACAAGTGGATTTTTCGTTTTTTTATATAGTAAAAATTAACGAATCAAAGGTTTAACATTGAAAGGTGGTTATTAACTGTGCACAAAAATTTATTAATGGGGAGGATAAACTAACTGTGCCTATAAAACAATTAAAATTGTGCCCACATATATTAACTGTGCACATAGAATTATTAAATTTGTGCTCAGAAAAATTTAAAAATGTGCTCAAAATTTTACAAAAGTTTGCTTAAAAACATCTTTTGTCAGCAGGAAATTAGTTTTAATCCTATTAGAAAAAGATCATGTGACTGTCGCCATAATTTACATTGTGTAGCATTGTAGCACAGGTGCTTATTAGTTTTAGGTATATAAACAAATGAAAAACACAATATTAACAATTAAACATTTATTAATTTTTTTAAAAAGACAAATACGATAAATATATAAATAATGAAATTCTGACTTCAGGAAGGCTTTTAAAAATACTTATTTGACTGTTGATTGTACCTTTGGAGGCCTACCACGTTTATGGGGGATAGTTGGGTATTATTCTGAGATGTATTTTTGACACAGTTTTCTTGAATTGGTTCTGGTTGAACTTTCAATGCCTTCCTTGCTAATGTTGGGCGACCTCTTTTTCGCTTTTCCCCAATCGGAACAGCTGCAATTCCAATTAAATGCTTGCAGATGTGATTTTTTTGATAGTATGGACAGGAACATCTTGCTTCTTTCCAATTTATTTCACTAGAGACAGTACGAAACTCAGCAAGGCACATTCAGAAAAAAACTCTGTGAGGACGGGGGTGAACAATTTGTTGCTCCACAGTATTCTTTGATTTGTATTTTTGTGATCTGTGTCGTTGCTCTTCTGCTCTTCAATTCAACGGATCCATCATTTGGTAAAATTTGTTGGTAAGAAGTCCTACTTGCAGGCTTTCAAATATGAATTGAAAATCTTCTTGTCTTTCATTTGTGCACACTGAAATTCCAAATGGATGAAATACTTTATCCATGTCACTGATGCCGCAAAGAAGGACAATAAGAATCTAATTCTTCAGGCATGGTTGCATTTTTCTCTAGATGAGTGACTAACTTACCAAAAGTTAGTGATTTTGAATTTGACCCTTTTAAAGTTTAAGGAAGTTAAAAAGTTGTCTATCATTTGGAATTTCAATTTCAGCATGTTAAAGCTTCTCTTTAAACAAAGTCTGACCGATGAGCTTCGGTTTCTTGACTCCAAGTTGTAACAGCTTTTTGATGGCTTCCTTTGTTGCTGGATTAATTCCTCTTTTGGTTTGGTTTTCTAAGATTTCGTCATGATTGTGATTGTAGGTGGTTTTAGAGTGGGCAACACCATGATTATCACTATTCATGACTTGACTACCTTGTGGTTCTCTTTCCTGACAAGATCAAAACGGTAAAACTCTGCGTCCATCTCTGGTGTCATATGCTTTATCAAATGACCAAAGTTTGTTTCTTGAGAGCTATTCAACTGCTTGATCTCTATTTTGAAAAAACTGAATTGCATCCCAATTTTTAAACAATTTGGTTTTTTAGGAACAGGTTTAGTGTCTGAGTCTTAAATATCTTCATCAGAATGGTATTAGTCCAATTCCTGGAATTCACTGCCGTTGTTCATTTTGCTCATTATTATATTTTATACAAAAATATAAAGCACAAACACAACTTTTCCTCAAATAGTTAAAACAAATTCGAAAGTAGTAATTAATATTAAAATTAATTTTTGTTTTTAAATTAAATTTAATTCTCTTTGATAATTAATTTATCTACCCTATTAAATTTCTTTCGAGTTAATTAAAATAATTTATGTGCCCAATTAATAAATCCATGATCATAGCAATTTCTTGATGTCAAATAATTAATTAATTACTACATATTATAAAAATTCATGGGCACAATCAAGTAACTTATTAGCACAGTAATGTTATTTTTTTGAGCACATTTAATAATAACCCACGTTGACTTACGATACATTTTTTAAAAAGTAACTTATTAACGATAAACTGATTTAACTTTCGTGTTATCGGACTAATTATTAAAGACACTAACTTTTTGAATAACGATGGCCAGCTCTGAAATCAATAATCTTTTTCCACATAAGTCCCGGTATGGATAAAGTGCTACGCCTGTACGCCCGATGCTTATATTCTTAATATTAATGGTAATATTTCTAAATAAATTTCATAATTGTCAGTGACAGATCGCAGATAATTAATTTTATGATATTAGTACGCCATTTTTCTAATTATTTTATCCTGAAAATTAAATATAAAGTTTTCTTGATACTGTTGTTATATAAAAGATAAGTATTACGTAATAGAATTAAAATTGTAAAAAGTAGTAAAAATGTTTAGTCAAAGCTTGGGGCCCCAGGCGGTTGCCTTGTTCGCCTTGCCCTAAGGCCGGGCCTGTTTGTGAGAACTGTTGTTTAATAGCATCAAGAATTTTTGAAAATTCATCAATGAAGTTCCAATTTATTTTTTGAAAAATTTGTGTTTCATCTATAAATAATTAAAGTTTTGGAAAATATTTAAATTGGCTAGATTCGATACTTATAACATAACCTAACATAGCCCAGACATAACCTCAATCTTCTCCCTATGTCCTTGGAATTTTTTGTTAAGCGCGTTTAAATGTAATGTTATACCAGTAAAAACATCAGTTTGTTAACAAGCCTTAAAGTTCTTTAAATCGTTCTTATTAAATTCCTTTAAAAATAGGCGTACTTCATCCAAACAATTAATAAACCTTTTCAAGGATATAGACCGGCTTATCCAACACACGCTATTACACATCATTTAAAAGTTCTTTAAATTTCTTTTTATGTCACACGCAACTATAAAATTGTCAAATGTATTAACTTTATCAGATATTGCCTCAAAATCGCTAGTACCAAATTTTTCACATAGGCTTGCTGATGAATACAGTGAAATCCTATTAATGAATGACGAACATATTTTTGAAATAAAAAAACAAACCCAATCTCTGATCCATTCATATTGGCTACTCCTTCTGTCGTAACAGAAATTATGTTTTTTAAATTAATGTTAAGTTTTTTTAATTCGTTGTCGACAACTTCACAAGCATCTGTATCTTTTGTTTTGTCCGATATGTTTGCCAATTTTAAAAGTTCTTCGTGCATCTTATTATCTTTTGAATAACATGCAAAAATTGCTAATCGAGCTGACAACTTAATCCATTAGCACCCATGGTGGTCAAATGACGACTTTATTGTTTAAATTTTTTTTTGTTACTATGTATTTCTAATGATGAAATTTCCTACCCATAGTCATCATTGGACTACCACCTATATTATCAAGTTTATCTCTACAGGTAGGTAAACTATGTTTTGATGACCAATTAAATCTATTTCTGCATAAAAATTTTAAAGAAAATTTGGATAATAATGGGTTAATATCATTTGTTTTATTCAGACAAGTTGAGAAAAAGTCACAACTATTAATATCCGTGCGAAGTTGAGAAAAATTTTAAAGACAACTTTTGAAAAATATACATGGGTAATATTACATTTCAAAGTGATTTAGTTACCAATATATCAATGATAGCGGACGAGGAATTAATTGAGTTGTATGAAGATAGTGATGTAAAATTTAATACTTACCGCACAAAAATGTTACAGTTTTGCTTGTCGGTGCAAAACCCACGCGCAACTTTATACGCTGGAGCGTTAAGAGTATTGCTTCCTTTCACAACTTCATAAATATACAAAGTTGGATTTTCGACAATGATTGCAATAAAATATAAATATCAAAACAAATGACAGTTGTCAAATTCACTTCGCCTGAAAATTACAAATACAAAAGTATATGTCACAGATTTTATTTTCAAAAATAGAAAACAATCTCATTCATCTAATTCATCCTCTTAGTTGAACTTAAATATGTTCTTTTTAAGTTTTTACTTTTTTCCTTATTCTTTACCAATGGGTCGCAAAACTTTACGGTTTTAATATGGGTCTCGAATGGTAAATGTTTTGAAATCCATGCACTAAAATATTTGTTCAATTGCATTTGCAGTTGATTATTTTATAATTGAGCAAAATATAATATGTTCTGGATATAGTAGAATCGGATATTATAGAAAATTGGATATTGAAAAATTAGTTGGTGGCCTTCAGAACTTGTACTGTACTGTAAGTTCCATTTTAAGGAAATTGGTTATTATAAAATATTGTTTTAAATAAATGCTTTTTTCTGGCAGAAGGCATTTTATTATATCCGGAAATTACTGCAATCATCATTTATTTTTGTTTTATTATAAACTTAATATTTTATCGACGATTACCTTGTCAATCTTTTCACCTTAATTTACTAAAGATTCATAGTCCAATTATCCTGCAAACAATTTTTTCATCTACGTGCTTTGCCATTCTCATTGGAATCGGGTAATTTTTTGGCCATACACATTTCTTTGGTAACATTGTATCCAAAGGCGTCTCTTTGTTTGGTATCATCCAGTGCGGTAAACTGAAGATGTCACCCACTTACCCCTCCAAAGTTCAAATGGAGTAAAAAAATGGAGTAATGGACCTCCTACAAATCTTCCTGTACTAGATCATGCATGATTGTTGATGGTAATGTTTGTAAAATAAGTCAAAAAGTTAATAAGGACATAACGAAAAATCGAATAAAACAATATAATTTACTGTAGAAGGATGATGCTTTGAGCATCAAGAACTGCAACAAAGT
This sequence comes from Schmidtea polychroa, assembly GCA_959609185.1. NCBI lineage: Eukaryota > Metazoa > Platyhelminthes > Tricladida > Dugesiidae > Schmidtea > Schmidtea polychroa. Next base: position 59,222 of record CAUHTR010000546.1, on the reverse strand, counting down.
CAAGCTATAGTTATTTTAACATTAAGGTTTATTTAAAAAATTATTTTTCATTACATTACTTTCAATTGATAATAAAGCCAGATAAAAAAGCTTTGACTGGATCTCCAGAGCCGTAGCTAGGGGATGGCGAATGGGCACCGTCCCGGGAACCGAGTCGAAGGGCGCCAAAACTGTGAAATGATCATTTAAATTTTTTTTGCTTTTCTTTCTTTTTTTCATATTAAATTTTTATATTCTGCTTTCCATGTTTACTGTTTTCAAAAGTTAAACTAAAACAAAACTGTTTTGCTGGTCTATATAAAGGTTTTTGCAAACGGGCGACTAAATTTGAAGGTGGCTGGTCATGAAAACAGTTTTGAGCATAGAAAATGCTACTTAGCCTGGAAAGATCTTGAAAATCGTTTGAAAGAAGGAAGAACACTTGATGATAATGGTTATAAATATCGATATGCCCGATACAGTAGTCTATATATAAAAACGAGAAATCGGAGAATAGCCTATTCAATATTGAGAAATGAATTAGAATTATTTTTTCATGGTAAGGGGAATTTTGTGAAACATGGCAACTCATTTCTTGCAAACTCGGCCACCCGCTGATATGGTAGATGAAGTTATATATGTTATATAACTTCTAGTGTTATATAACTCCTCTTCTAGTGTTGAAGAAGATGAAGGAGAAGAATTTGCTCCTGTAGACGCTCCACATCCGTTCTTTAAACATAAGTCTAATGACCTTGTTCGTGATCTCAGTTTGTCAAAATCAAATGCTAAGGTGTTGGCATCGAGACTGAAGGACAAAAACCTCTCTTATAGTGCTCGCATAACATTCTAGCGAAGCATGGATGAAGAGTACTTCCCGTTTTTCACTAAAGATAATGACCTGGTGTACTGCACTGATATTGCACAGCTCCGACATAAACTAGGGGTAACGCAGTACAAAAACGAAGAGTGGAGACTATTTATTGGCAGCAGTAAGCGATCATTGAAATGTGTTCTATTACAAAATGGCAACCAGTTTGCCTCTGTGCCCATCGCACACTCAACAACGCTCAAAAGCGTGAAGTACCTTCATGAAGAAAAATCGTTATGATCATTATGATTGGCTGATTTGTGTCGATTTGAAAATGGTTAACTTTTTGATGGGATAACAGTATAGGTTTAAAAGGTTCCCATGTTTTCTCTGTTTGTGGGACAATAGGAATCGGGCACAACATTACATAAAGAAGGAATGGTCTATACGGGAAGAACTACTACCCTGTCGTGCAAGGAACATTATCAACGAGCCACTGGTGAACAAAGACAGGATTTTATTTCCACCGCTGCACATTAAGTTAGTCTTGATCAAGCAATTCACCAAAGCTCTGGGTAAAGATGGGGACGGCTTTGCATACATGTGCCAAGCTTTTCCATGTTTAACTATTGAAAAGTTGAAAGATGGGATTTTTGACGGTCCTCAAATTCGACAGCTTATGAGAGATCCAGAGTTTGAGAGCGCAATGAAATCAGTGAAGAGTAAAGGGTAGAAGGCTTTTGTTCAGGTTGTTAACAACTACCTTGGCAACAACAAGGCCAGGAACTATGAAGAATTTGTTACCGAAATGTTGAGTGCTTTTAGAAACCTTGGATGCAATACGAACATTAAAATGCACTACCTGTTCTTCCATTTCAGTTTGTTTCCTGAGAATATTGGATTAATGAGTGACGAACAGTGTGAGAGGTTCCATCAAGACCTGAAAGAGATAGAGACAATATATCAGGGGTGCTGGGATGCAGTAATGGTGGCAGATTACTGCTGGACCTTGAAAAGAGACATCCCTGCTGCTAAATTTTCAAGGAGTTTCTAGAAACTCAAGTTCAAGTCATGAATTTGTAACAATTATGCTGAAAAACATCAGTTTCTGTAACTTTTTGATGTAATATGTTAAGAAATACAAAGTTCTTGTTGAAATCAGATGTCTAATTTCCGACTTTCTAATGATTTCTTTAAAATCGAGTACACAAAAAGATATGCCATGATATTAGACAACCAGACCAAAAAGATTTTTTGTAGACCAGTGTAATCTGTAAATTTTCACATTTCTATATTTTAAATTTAATCTTTAATTTTTATTTCTTATTTGTTTTTTAAATTTATGTTTGACAATGTTAGGGATATTTAAATAAGTAATTTATAAATAAAATATATATTGTATTCTAAGTATCAAATATTATTATATAGTAAAATTATAATAAGTATAAATGCTGGCACGCATGATTATCATTATTATTAAATTAATTAATTCGTCATTTAAATCGGTTGTTTAAATAATACTAGTTTTAGGCAAGCAATTTGTATTTTAATATATCTTTAGACAATTAGACTTCAATTATTAACATGGTGACCCTGGAAATGATCAGTAAAATGATTCCAGATATTTACGATGGCAGCGTCGATGTGGAAGTTTTTTTGGAGAATGTAAGAGGTATTTCCAATTATGTGGACTAGAACAATCCAGTCAAAGTATGATGATCAAATGTTTTATCGCAAGAGAGTTGTTGCCAATTTATGAAGCAATTGAAGAAAATGAAACTTGTTTTGAAGACAGACTGAAAAAGGCTTTCAAGAAACCAACGACGTTGATAAGTGATTTTCTAACCCTCTGCAATTATGAAAAGAACGAGGATACTGCCCCAGTATATTTTGAAAAAATAGAAAAGATGGTTGACCAAATTCTGAAGTACGAATGTGACAAGAAATAATTAATGTCATATTTTTTGGTCCACTGTATCAAAGACAAGGATTCACAGAAAGAAATAAAGATGAGAGATGCGATGAGCATCGACAAAATAAAAGGAGTGATAAAGAAGGTCGATGATATAAACATTTAAGTTAACGGAATCTCAGTTCTAAATAGAAGGAAGGAAACGTTTGCGAGTATTGTCTAGACAAAACAAGGATTTGCCGATAGACAGAACCAAAGCAGAAATTTTAAAAATTCACAACGGAGTGAATATAGATATGATTCAACACCGAGGATGAAAGCCGATAATTTCCAGAACAAATTCCAAAAAAGAGAAATGTCGGTTAGAAACAGGCCAGTTATTACATGTTGGAATTGTCAGCAGGTGGGTCATATGAGTCGAGAATGCAGAGATGAGATGTTTTGCGTGAAAAGATATTGGACACAACAGAAGAGAATTCCCATCAATATCGTGCTCAGGATGCGGTAGAACAGGCCACTTAAGATACCAATGCTGGAATCAGGCAGACAAAAGAAGATACGCAGACTAGCGTGGACCACCGAGACAGACACAGGTAGTCGCGTTTCAGACTGATCAAGCCGAGAATGATGAAAAGATCTCATGTCAAGACGAAGACTACACAAACCAAGAAGCTCCATCTTTAGGCGAGATAATCGGAGCAATGAATTAATGGGTAATAATGACGATTGTGTATGCCAGTATAAATGTATAAGTAGATATAAATATATAAATAGTATTAGTATTAAAGTGAATATTATAATTCCTTTCGTAGATAATTTAAATAAAGTAAATAATAAAATGTTGGATGAGAATAATGTAATTAGAAATAATTGAGAGCAGTTGAATTGTAGGAAATATCGCTATAGTTGAAAAATTTAATGAGCTGGAAACAAATTTTAAAAAAGCGAATCAATGGAAAATGTAAAGAATAAAAAGTCAGTAAAAAATAAATTTACGGATATTCATGATGCAAAATATTTTAAAAATGCCGAATGAAAATAATTTTTAAAAAAAAATTGATGACGATAATAAAAAAGAATGCGAAAATAATTGTACTCAGATTTTATCGATAGATGACGTAAAAATATTTTAAACACAGTAAATATGATTTATTCACATAATGAAAAGGATAGAATATTTGATACATGTGACTGTAGAATACAAAATAGAAGTAAAACATATTTGAAGAAGGATCAGTATAATATTGTTTATGATAAAATGGGTGAACGTCCAAGTGTAATAATAGGCATAAATAATTACTTTAAGAAATGTTTGTTGGATACAGGAGCTGGAATGAATGTGATTGATAGTTCGATTATAAAAGAGTAAAAGAGATCGGAAATCCAGTTTTAAACGAACACGGAGACCAAATTTGGTGCAAAAATGGTGTCCATTAAAAACTTTGGGAAGACTCAAGCTAAGAATAAATATAGGAAATAGAGAAGAAAATATTGTTTTTGTAGTAGTTGAAAATGTTTCTCCATCGATGATTTGAGGAATCGATTTATTACGTAGATTTGACAATAAATTAATGAAAGTTATCAAAAATAACAGTGTAATTGCAACAGAATATAATAATAATATAGAAATATGTAACATTGAAGCCAAATTTGGAAAAAGAATGAGCGATGAAATTCGATTTAAAAGAACAATAGAATTAATAGGATTAAGGTGTGACAACAAGCTTTATGGAGTAATAAAAAAATGCGAAGTATATATGATAGATAAATGGGATATAGGCAAAACCAATCTTTTAAAGCATGATATTAAAACTGTTGAAGGACCAATCAATTTGAACCAAAGAAGACAACCAGCTGAAGTTTAAATAAAATGACGGAAAGACAAATCTTCTCAGTGCCTAATATCGAACAGATGTTAGATTCATTAAATGGATCAATGCACTTTAGCACCATTGATCTAGGAATCGCGTATTATCAGGTTGAATTCACAGCAAATTTGCAAGAAAAGACAGCGTTCTCAACAAGATCTGGGCAGTTCTGCTTTAATAGGATGCCATTCGAAATTGCCACTGTCGTTGTTAGAAAGATCCATGCAATTAGTTATGAATTACGAGACAGAGATGGAAAAATTATAATTCGCAACGTTGAATGGCTAAAACCTTTTAAACAGGGGAGATGTTAGGAATATTTAAATAACTAATTTATAAATAAAATATATATTGTATTATAGGTATCAAATATTATTATATAGTAAAATTATAATAAGTATAAATGCTGGCACGAATAATTATCATTATTATTAAATTAATTAATTCGTCATTTAAATCGGTTGTATAAATAATACCAGTTTTAGGCAAGCAATTTGTATTTTAATATATCTTTAGGCAATTAGACTTCAATTATTAACAGACAACATTAATTTTCATCTCGTAGAAATGAAAGATATGTTCAATCAGAAAAATATCTTATTCTAGGAAAAATTCGTATTTGTACAAATCATTAGGAGTTCTTTCGTGTGCCAATATAAACTTTCAGAATTCATTCTTAATTTCAAAATAAAACTGTCATTTTCTATTTATCTTGCTTTCTTTATATTCTAAATAAAAAGAAAATATTAACAAGCCAACGTCATCGCCGATTTTAAATAAAATTTAACAAAGAAAAACTGAAATTTTGTAATCTTTTGCTAGTAAAATAGGTAAATAAAATTAATCTATTGTTTAAATGGTATTTTGGGCTTGTTTGAATGGGGAAAGGTTCATTGGTGCGAGAACAATGGGATTATTAGAAGGTAATACTGTTGATGTTGGAGATTTGGAGTTTCATGTAGAGCAATTGAATACGAATTTTAATCCATCAGCAACTCGTGAGATTTGCTACGGATAATCAGATTAGCCGAACCGAGACAGCAATATTTCTTAGAACCAAGTCAACCGGAAATTAGATTCTACAAAGTATTTCAAGAATATATTGATTATTTCAATGAAAAATTCAGTTTTTTTTCTTTAAATTATTAATTCTATCGATAACAATTAGATATCACAATTTTTATGGTGCCTACAAAGGAAATGGAATTGAAATCAGAGACATCTATAAAATTCTAGTTGAAAATATTTTATTATTGAAAAAACAAAATTTATTTACCAAGGAAAACTTCAAAAAAACCGTAAAAAACAAAAAATTAGTTTAATGAAATTTTCAGTTTATTAATATTTCATTACAAATTATGACTTTATTTATATATATAAGTAAATAAATATCAGCAGTATTATTTCAATTAATAATAAAATGAAAATAATTATTTACAAAATAGTAAAAATTAGAAAAATATGGTTTTTAGTGACAATAGTCATAGATTTACTAGAAAGGTTCCAGTAATAAATGTGGTAAAAGATGAAAGTAATTTCTGATTTCTTATTCTACTAAATATAAATATATAAATTCGTGTAAATTTGTATAAATGAACTTATTATAATAGCTAGTCTGAATAATGAAGTAATGTTTTATCTGATAGATTTAAACAAGCGAATTTACCTTTAAATAACAATTACAGAATGAATGTAATAATTAATGACATTCTTCTCTCCTAGGTTTTATACCGGCTAGGTTTCCTTTATTAGACTCCTGATTCTTATTGTAATTGTGTCTTCATTTTTGCTGGATTCTGTTTCAATATTTTCTTATGATTGTATTTCTTCTGAAGTTAGATCTGAATTATTATTAGAAGCGGCAAGTTGATACGGTGTCGTTTCGTCCGTGTTCGAATTGAACTCTAGTGAAGTAAAGAGAGATTGTTTCTATGAGTTTAATTTTGTCCACTAATGAATCGTTTTTGCCGTATTTGTTTTTTGAGTAAAGTATCTGATCCTGAAGATTTAAGAAACTCTGGTATATCGGTTCCAGTATAAGATGATCTAGAGAAGTTGAGGATTCCCAATCCGATTTGTCTCAGTTGCTCTATTTTAGGGTTAGGTTGGTGGTTTTCATCAGAATTCCTTTAGATCTTTTGCATTGTCCATTTCCTTGAGGGTGTTATGGTGTCGTTTTGGATTTCACAACTCCATTGCGTACGAGAAAGTTATTCAGCTTTAACAAGTAAATTGACAAGGAGCTGCCAAAGATAGAAGAGAGACTTCGTAATGGCTGATAACTGTTTCGGTGCTTATGCTTTCATGTGGATAGGCAAACATGAATTAGAAAATTCATCAATTAGTACGAGTATGTATTTGTTACGTGATGTGCTTGGTAGAGGACCTAAGAGGTCCACTGATATTCATTCCCGGGGACTGGTTGATGTTATTAGAATGGAAGGGTCTGATTTATAAAGTTTAGGTTTTAGCTCTAAACATATTAATCAATTGTTAGTGAAAGTTATGATTTCTTTCAATGGAAATTTAAATTTCTTTTTTTACAGTATTAATTTAGTCTAGAGATGCCTGGATGCCATAGCAAACCATGCAGGGTTTTAAGTGGCTCTAGATTATGTGTCGTACACATATGGACATCTTATTCTTTTCCAAGACGGAACTTGATATTATAGCTATATTCTGACAGTTCAATACGCAATCTCGCAATTTTTTCGTTCTCCATTTTTATCTAGTTTTGTAATCGAAGAAAAATGCTACTGATCTTTGGTCTATACATGTATTGAAAGCGGTATCAATGAAGGTCACAGAAAAATTATTTTGGAGTGAGGATCCTAATGAAAGACCGAAGTCAATAGTGGGATTGAAGCCCTTACAGCTTCCGATATATAATGGAAGGGTAATGGAGTATCCTGGATGGCGAGCAATTGTGAGAGCCTGCATCGAGGACACAGATGAACCCAGCGTAAGGAAATACTTGTACTTGAGACAGTATTTGAAAGGGAAGCTTCTGCAATTGATTGCCTATATTTGATATGGCTCACAAGTTTTTGAAGCTGCAATGAAACTATTGCATGAGAGATATTGGGGACCAGAACGATCATACTCAATGATGCGAGACGCGGTGCAGAGGTTCTGTCCAGTGAGACTCAACGTATTGGAGGACCTAAAGCGGTTTGAATAGCTACTGGGAAATATCATCCTGAATTTCAAGGACCAAAAGAGAGAAGGGGAGTAAAATAACGGAATGTTGTATCACCAATTGCTGACAAAAGTTGCCGGAAACTATGTTAATTCAGTAGTCGCGCAATTGTGATTCAGAGAGAGAGAGAGAAGTAAATGTGCAAACTTTAACGGATTGGATCAAACAAGAAGCTAATAGGCATCGAAAAGCATTGAATATATTGTTAGGAGAGAGAATTCCTAAGAGTAGGAAAGACTTGGGGAATTTGAAAAGGTTCACAAATTTCGTGGAGAGGAAACCAACAGCAGAAACCAGACATAAGAGGCAATTCAAGAGGGGTCAATGTGTCAAATGAGGATCTGAACATTACTTGAACCAATGTCCGGAACTTTTAAAAATGAAAGTAGCATCACAAAACGAGTTTGTTAAAGAATTAAGACTTTGTTTTAACTGTTTAGCTGGAGGCCACTTCGTCAGGAACTGCGAGAGGTCCAGCTTCTGTAAGGATATTGATTGTAAAACAAAGCATCATTTCCTTTTGCATGATTCAGGTTTCAAAGCGGAGGATAGTCAAATGAAGGCTACAAATGAAAACACGTCAATGGTGACTTGTCGAGAAGAACGGTGTGAAAAGAAGCATGTCCCTTTGAAGACGATTCCAGTCAAGTTGAATAGTGATGCTAGTGAAGTGCGTGTGAATGCGCTGCTTGAGGACGCAAGCAACGTAAGTTACATTAGCGATTGGGTCGCGGAGAAATTAGATGTTGGAGGACAATGGAGAAACGTTCCAGTTGGTGTGATTGGAGGAAAGACTGAGATGTTAGAGGCAAAGCCGGTAAGAGTTAGGCTGGCGAGTGATAATAATAAAGTGAATATGGACTTTGACGTTCTGTTGGTCAAAGAAATCACTAGTGATTCAAAGATCTGTAATTGGCAAAGAAGGGCCGGTAATTGAAATCACCTAAAAGATGTTCGATTCTCAGTTCTTGGGAAAAGGCCACATATAGAAGCTTGGATCGGTGCAGATTATACACAGTTGCATAAATCTATTAGAGAAGAAGGATGAGCTATGGATGAGCCGGTCGTTAGATTGACGCCTCTGGGATGGACATCCCTTGGCAAAATCAGTAATGAAGAAGCTCCTCGGCATTCGCACCTTTTGCAGAGCTATTTTTCGTAAACAGAGAGTGAAAGGTCAGATAAATCAGAAGGTCAAAATAAATAAATTTGTTTAAAATCCTTAATTTATACAGTTATTATATCCCACGTGATGATGACAGGAAAACTGTCGAAATATATCGTGAAAAGAATGTTTGATTGGCGTTATCTTATAATTAAATCATTTGTTTAACTATTTATTATTGTTATTATTATTATTATTATTATTATTATTATTATTATTATTATTATTATTATTATTATTATTATTATTATTATTATTATTATTATTATTATTATTATTATTATTATTATTATTATTATTATTATTATTATTATTATTATTATTATTATTATTATTATTATTATTATTATTATTATTATTATTATTATTATTATTATTATTATTATTATTATTATTATTATTATTATTATTATTATTATTATTATTATTATTGGTGTTATTCTTAGTAATTATTATTAATGATATTACTATTAGTAATATCAACACTCTTTTATTATAACTACGAGAATTAAAGGTTTATATGTAGTACGTGTTAGTATATGTATTAGTATCGTAATACTATTGTTGTTACTAACTTTGGGGCATAATTTTCCGAATCATCCTTGACTTTATAATACTGTCGGGACTATTATTAATATAATTACTATGCGCTCATTATTATCATAATTAGCTATCGTGCCATTATGTCCCTCGTGCATATTATTGTTGTTAGTATCCTTTTTATTAAAATTATTGTCTTTATTAAAATTTTCATAATTTTCTTCATTGTCATCATCACAGGGCTCGGTTGTTCACAATTTTATAACTAAGCGTACATTTTCATTTCTGTGTAAAAATCATGCTGTGAAGTCCTTCGGTAAAATTTTATCTTTATAATTTATTATAGTAAAACATAACATAAAGAATGTCCAATTGAAACCCTGCTTCTCCTTTTTGGGTAAAAATGAATTTATCTGAACATTGCAGGAAAAGATCCGTTTTCTAGATCCGAAAGTTGGCAGACTGGAAGGGACGTGGTTCTGTCCCGTTCAGATGAAAGAAAGTACATAAAAGGTGCACCGGCTGTAACATTGTCGATATAATCTGATTGAAGAGAAGCGGCGGGAAAAGGAGAAGGCACATGCCCTGTTACAGATATATATAAAGAGCAGACTTCAGAGTTGAATTCACAATCTGCCGTCGGCTGAAGCTGTCAATATAATCCGAGCCCATAACCTGGCTGGCATCGAGTCTGCCAGGCTCACAGAATCGTGAGGGGGCTGGTCTCTCTTAGTGACTTCATCCAACACATCGTCGCGTGCTCCGTCGTCGGGCATATGGATTCCTCCCTCCGTAATCGACTTATGTGCCGCAAGTCCCAATGCAAATTTACCTCTAATGAAAGTGAAGCGTAAACAGAACAAAAGATCCGTACGGAACGCCAAACAACGGGCTAAGAAGGCAGCAGCCTTATGTAAGCTGAATGCCCAGATATCACTGAAATGGATCTCAAAATCGAAGACATGACTTCCACTTTGAATATGACCGACAATCTATTCGATTTAGACAAGCTTTGGCTGAGACCGAAGCCATCACTTTGTGATTTGGTGTATCATCTAATATATTTTTGGATATTTAATTAAAATATAGTCCTGTGTGTGTCATTTCAAATTTTAATTAACATGCCTCAAACCATCTTGAATTATTTTGTAATTATCTATAAAAGAAAATAGGACTTTTACTTGGCTTAGAAAAACATCAACTCTCCTGTTATCTTGTATCTCCACCATTCAACAGCTTTGACATATGTCCTTCCATCTGCTGTAATAATAATAAGTAATTATTACTATTACACATATAGAAAGTTAAATGAGGAGTAGACTTAGTAATAAAGCTCACCTGGTCATTGGCTTCCGACTATTGTGTACATTATGTACATTGGCATGGGCACATAGATAGATTATGAAATAGTCATGTAAGCGCTTATGGGGATATTTCACCAGGTAGAACATTGATCTAATATATTCGCCTTCATCTTTTCTTTCCGGAAATGTCAACTGCAGTATAAAACTTTTCTATTATACTAATAATTATTTAATTTTTGTATCTTGTATTTTTTCACATAATAAATTTTGCATAAATATTTTTTTCTTATTCGATAGTTGAAATTAATTTGATATTCATAAAAATCTATCGGACCCTCAAAAGTTAAATATATCTGCCGACCCCGGTCTCTGAGAGGCACTGATTGTTATGTGCTTAAGAACATTTAAAAATTTCTGAAATTTTGAAACCTTTCTTATTTTTAGTAATAAATTCTTTCTATAAAGCAAAATATGAAAATTATTGTTTTAAATTGTAATTGTTAGGATAGATTGGTAGTCAATGTAAATAGATCTGCAAATTCAAATTGCAATATTTTATGATTTTACTTTTGTAAAGTTTGTAAATTTAGAATAAAAATACAAAAATAATAATCAATCAAATGACATCAACCGATTTGGAAACGAATGAGTTTTCTTTCAAGTATATTAATAATAATAAAATTTGATTATTCAGTTGAATAAATGTAAAACTATTTAGTGATTCTAATTTATCGAGTATTAATATTAATTCTCAAGGAATCAATGTAAAAGTTACAGATTATAGTTACGGTAAAGTAAATCCATCCCCAATAAAATTGCCTAAAGATTCGGAGCTGTTGGAAGAATTTTTATCTCCTCGAAAATTGGTAAGATATCTTAAATAATTATTAATAATATCGAATTTCTTATAATATTTTTACTCTCGGCTTTTAATTGAAATATTTTTCAGTAATTTTCAATAAAATAAGTTTCTTGTAATAAAAAATGTCAGAATGGAGAGAATCAATTTTATTTATATTTATGATTTTAAAAATTTGACTGTTTGAAATTATTGACAAGCTTTCTAAGACACAATCTACTTAAACTGGGCATGATTTTTCAGTTTAAACTGTTCATCCAGATCAATCGGCCAATAGCATGATAATGATTATCATGTAGGTTATGAATTTTACCCATTGTTATGATTTCAACATTGAAAGGGATTATATTGAATAAATTTGGAATAATTGGAAAATGGTTAGATTTAGGATGCGCAATCATAAATAAGGTTGTGATGCTTCCCCTCTCCATACTTTTTGTTTCATTGATAATCAACTGGAATATTTGTATATTTTTATTACTTGAGCAAATTAATTATATGGCAATTAATGTTTTAATTATAACAGGAATTATCAGCATTTTTAGATATTATTTATTCAATATTTACGTTTTATATTATATGAGTTTTTAATGAATAAGCGATAAATTGGTGATTTTTAGAGTATTATCATTGGCTCTGCTGGCTTTTTGTCCATTAATCATACAGATTTTTCATTACAACCCCTCCCGACCCACCCTCATTTGTCTATTTGTATAAAGCAGGGGTTCTCACCCCTTTCAGGTGATGACATCATTGGTATTCAAGATTGGTTTTGCACAATTGTTTCATTGTGAAGATATAAAAAGTAAAACGGTGTCACACGGATTCTCAGCCTCTTTTGCCTTGCGGCACACTCAATGAATCCTTATGTTAAAATTTCTTTAACTCTTAAATATTTGCATAAATTTTGTTACACAAACCCTTTCCTTGTGCGGATGCCGAGCTAGTATAACTTGAATGGAGATAAAGAGAATTTGATAAAAGAATTTATCCATTTTTTCACTATTGAAAGAACACAAACATTTTCAATTAAAATAAATTCAAATATTAAGAAGATAAAAATTTAAAATATTCGCTTAGTCACAGTGAAAGTATTTAAGGATTAAAGATCCTAGCGATTTCAAATATGTTCTAAACTTGTCGCACACACTGGTGTAAAATCACTGATCTATAATCGTAATGAAAATTAATTAAATATTAGAAGAAAACGTATGAAATGGGAAGAAAAGATAAATAATTTTATTGAAAGTAATAATTTGAAAAGCAAAAAAAAATAAAATTTTAAAAGCACAATTATAACACTATTAAAACTCCGTAATTTTTTTGGTCATTTTCGATCTGTTTTTTATATTTCATATATTAGTGACACTTAATAAAAGCAGTGCCCAAAATTTGTTTGACAGGGGAAATTATATCTATTTATAATATATCGAATATTAGTGACTTCCTTTATTTGTACTTTTGATTAACCCATTACCACCCACTGTACTCACACGGGTACACTTGTTAAAGGCGTGATTTGATGTTTTTCTATAATGAGTATCCTGGAAGTAGTGACCCATTTCAACAATAGATATCTCACTACTTTAAGTTTACTAGCTATATCTCTCTACTTTATTCATATGTATTTTATTATATAGATGAAACCGCTGGACCTCTTATATTATGTGTAGTTTTCTTTTAGGCGTTATTGGGTTAATTAAAGCAATTTGACAAATTTGAGAATTATAATTGTAATAAATATAAGTTTGTATGTTAAAATAATTATTAGTTACATCTGAAAATGATAATTTGAAAATTGGAAATAGAAAATTGAAATTGATATTTTCTAAAAATGATAAAAGATTTTTCTAAGATGAAATTAGTAGTTTTTATGAGCACCGGTACTAGACTTTTTTATTTTTCGCCGTAGTAAAACAAAAAAAGACATGTTGGCTTTTCCAACGTAAGATACTATACTGAATAATATAATGTATGATCACCATTTTTATACAATATACCTATTCAAACTGCAGTATTTGTCAAACAAAAAATACAAGTTCAATTAATGACAACAAACAACAAATATTTAATTATTTTTGGCAAATTATGCAGCCTACAAACGATACTTTTTCTAAACTTTCAATAACAGCCTTCCTATCACACTGTCTTAAATTCTGGGAAGAATTTATCATCGAGTATCGGATCCTCTTTGTAATTTGGGAAAAAAATTATTAATTTAAATAAAAAACTTGATGGTCTTTTGCAAATATACAGGCATTCGTCGATTGGATTTATATAATTTAATTATGTTTTAATTCATTTTTACACATTAAGATCATTTCTTAAATTGAGGTTTTGTTTTTCAACTTTTGTAAAATATTAAGACTGCGAGGATGATGTTCTCTTGAATTGGCTGTCCTCTAATTCGCCATATTAAGGTGGGAGCATTCTAGACTGAATGTCTATATTGGATTATTTGTTTTTTAGATTCATCTTATTTAAACACTATTATCAACTTCGATTTTGTTTTTCAATTTGTACAAAATAAAATCTCAAGGGTCTCCTTAGTTTAGTCGCCACAGACGTATATCTGCTAGGTCTAATCGAATCGTAATTCGTTATCAGTCTGTATTAACCGTTTGCGGACGGAATTAATTTTAATTAAGCCATTTAAGGCCAGCACTGCTGGCCTACCGTTCGCAAACGGTTAATTTCTCTTATATTTAGATGACAAATTAAATATATCTTTGAATCATAACATCTTCTAAACTCCTAAAAATCTTTCATCTTACAAAATTGAATTATAATTTTTGTTGAAATTGATAAATAAGTTATTATAATAATAATAATAATAATAATAATAATAATAATAATAATATTTCAACCAAGTTTCAAGCACTTTATTTCTCAACTTATTTACTTGATATTGTGCAATCGGAAAGTCTTGCCAAGCTGAAAATTCATTTAATAAAATCAAGAGAAATGCTAACAACTTGTTATTGTGAGTTTCAAAAGTATCTCTGTATTTCATAGAGATACCACATCTTTTTGTTCAAATGTTCCAGGGGATTTTTAGGTAACAAATATAAACATAACTAAATTCTGAACGATTTTTTATTTTAAATAAATACCTCAGTGAAAGTTTCATTCTAAATGCTAAATTGTAATTATAATGATCGAAATGGTCCTGTGTTGAAATTGAACAATTATATTTTTAATTTGTCCCATTTCAGCAAGCTCTAACCGGAGTTGATAATCTGGAGACTGTTGAGTATTTGGAAATGAGGGTCAACACCGATCAAATGAGTCTAGGAAATTTCGGCATGTATTTACCAAATTTGGCACAGATCAAGCTTTCAGGAAGCTATATTCCTACAATCAGGTTTGTGATCTGTAAATTGTAAACTGCTAATAACTTCGCAATGT
Source organism: Schmidtea polychroa (assembly GCA_959609185.1). Taxonomy (NCBI): domain Eukaryota; kingdom Metazoa; phylum Platyhelminthes; order Tricladida; family Dugesiidae; genus Schmidtea; species Schmidtea polychroa. The sequence continues at coordinate 44,177 of CAUHTR010000546.1, read as the reverse complement.
TGAATGTTTCCGAATAAAAACTAACTGAATTTTGCACCCTATATAGCAGGGATTCTTAACCAAGGGTGAATGCACCACTAATGGTGCGGGAAAAGATTTCTGGGTGTGCGGGACGAAACAATCAAATTGAAGTAGATATTGTGACATTTAGTTTTGCCGCACTATTTCGAAATCATTTACGAACGTTGTAGTAGTTGTCGACGTACTGTGCAATGCAACCAGTTCTACTTGTATCCCAACAGCAAAAGGTTAAGAACCCCTGCTGTATAGCAGTTTTAATAGATACCGTTGAAATGATTTTTAACTTAAAAGTTATTCTTCGGTATTTTGTTAAAGGATATCATTTTTTATTTAATTTTCAACTAATCCATTAGATTAATTAAAGTCATAAGTTGAGCTCAAAATCCCATTCAGAAAATTTAAAAATTTGTCATCAGTTGTAAAATTAATAGTAAAATACATTAGTAATTACTTTGAATTCTTCCAGGAATTATCGTATTTTCTCAAGAGGAAAAAATGCATTATTCGGGATCAGAAAAGTTATTGAACTGGATCGTGTTCCCTTAAATAAAATCTAAAGTAAGGCCCATTACCATCTCAATATAACACACTGGGCAATATATATATATATATGTTTAGTTGTATTTATTAAATAGCTTGACTATAAATCAGTAAATATATAAAAAAACATCGATATATTTACTGATTCATAGTCAAGCTTTTTAATAAATACAATGTCAATTGAAAAGAAATCAGTGGTGAAAATTGAAAAAAGTTCTTATAATATAATTAATGTTATTCATCCTGTCATTACAAATTTATTTCAATACTTGGCTATATACAATATTTTAGACTTTTGTTGATCATTGTTGAGAGATCATTTGCCTTTGCCATTTCCACATACAGCTGTCTGTATGATAAACACGCGTAAACTGCTTAACTTGTAAATTGGTCTGATAGTCTGCGATTTCTTGATTGTGATTGCAAATACAAGTTGAACAGAAATTTGCAATCGTTTGAATGAAAACGCCAAGTCAGGCGGAAATCTTTGAAATTAGGATTTGTTCACCGTCAAAAATTATCCTTTAATGATGGGTCTAAATTACGTAGTAACGTAATTGGATACTTTGCTTTCAGGTGTTCTCTTGAGCATTCTTACCTTAAGGGGTTCCTTCAAATGTTTGTGTTTATTGGCATGATCCAAAATACCTTTTATAAAAGCGAGTTTAATATACTATAATCAATAATACTTGATTCGAAACAATGGTAACTAGAAACACCACTCCATCACAACTTCACCGTATTTGCTTGTCCCATCGTGCGTCTTTTCTAAAACCATATAAACATGTAACTATTTATGTATTTGGAAATTGGCAGCTTACGAGTACATGTCACACTCACTTTCTACCAAATACCACGCTTTGGGTGATAAAAGGTTCGTGTATTTCCTGGCTTTACCCTGGTTGTATTGAACTTTCAAACGCTGGCATTATTTTAGTGCTAACTAATGTGGAGAGTTGGAAATTGAAAAGCTAATGTTGAAAGTTTTAAGTTGAATGAAAATATCAGTATGGACCTGTATACACCCACAAAGGTTGAAATTTGAAAACACCACAATTGACCTTGAAATGGCAGCTAAAATGACATGTGGAAATGTCACATCGCTGGTAAGTAAGTAACAAATACTTTTCGAATCTTCAAATTGTAATTTTATAATATTAATCCTAAAATTTCAGTACGACAATTTTTTTAGGGGAATTTTATTGATTTTAATTGTGTTTTAGAGAATGCTGTTTCAGTTTTTCACCTAATTATAGATTTTTTTTTATATTGCAATTTGTTTTATATTTTTTATTTATTATCGATTTCCTTCAGAGATCTTGGAACATCTCTTTGGAGTCTGCAAGTGTTATGGATGCCACAGTGTTGTTTGCGTTGTCTCGATGGACTTGTAACGATGGCCAATTTAAAAGAACTTTATTTGGCGTACAATGAAATTGAAGATATCAGTTCATGTGGGATGTTGGAAAGTTTGGAGATTTTGGATTTAGAGGGGTAATAGAATTATGATGATAGCTGAGTGATGTAATTTTGGGAATAAATTTAACCAGCATGACCAAAATCTCATTAATATGAAAGGATCACACACTGCTATGACATAAGATATATTTTTGATTTTCAAAAAAGGAAATACGATATTACGTTATGGTATTACGTCATCAATATTTTTTGTAATAATTTTATTAATTTTTACATCGCAAATTCAGCTTAATAATATTAATATTTATCTGATTATTGTCAATTAGCTTTTTCTCCCCTTATTGGAATCTCAAAAAATAATTGAAAATGTCTATTTTTTTTAAATTTATTATTTAGCTTATATTAAGGATTAAAGACAAAATTTATGAATTCATGAACACGTAAGTTCGTAGTAATACTGTTGAAAATTTGTCACAGATTAGTTACTTATAAATATAAAATTTAAACTATTTTTATTGTTTTGATTATTATTATTATTTATCATTATTATATTTATTTATTTTTGGTCTTTATTTTAATTCCATAATTTTCATATTAATATTAATAAGACTAAATCAAAATAAGCACAGCCTTTATCAAGCGTGTATTTCCATCGTTATATATATTTGTAAAGGGATACTAAAATTATATATTTTAAAGTGGTTTTATTGGTTAAAATTTATTTAATTTAAATTTGAATTATACAAAATATTATACAAGATTTAATATTTTATAATTCAAGATTAAATTAGTTTTAAATCAGAATTCAACTTAAAATTTTTAATTAAATTATTTTTTATTATAATTTATTATTAAATTCATATTATAATAATTATAATGGAATTTCTGTAAGTTTTAAATATGATAAAAATTCCAAATGAATTATACTATATATAAAATAATTATAATGCATATGGCTCGGAGTTATAGTGTATCGAAACCGGTTGTTGTCCATGTATATTTTTTATGGAACCTAGTACGCATTGAATGTTTATTCTGAAGCAATTTTTAGAGTTTATAAACGACAAGATCTTATATACATAATATTATTATAAACATTATTCATTCATTCATATTTTGCATCTGCTTTTTCCATATTACTTGTCTCAAATAAAAGAATTCCTCGCAGAAGTAGCATAAAATTTTGTAATTCAGAATTAGAGGGTAGTTTAAACCTTATTTTTATATGAATAATATCATTGTCCCAAACAAAATTATACCTTTTTCTTTATGTCTAAAAATAATATGCGATAATCTCAATTAATTTCATATACAAATTACATATAAGATACAAATTACATACTGTTCATATTTTCAAATTTTTACAATTTAAATTTTAAAAGAAATAATTTATTCAGAAATAATATAGAAGATCCTAGCAATCTTCATTATTTAGCAATGTGTTCCAACTTGTCTCGACTTACATTGGAAGGGAATCCTTTATGTAGTCCTAACAAATATGAACCTCCTGTGACATATAAACAAAACGTCATTGAATCTATTCCACAACTCGAATATCTCGATGACATACCAATTAATTATTGCAATAAGTTACCAACTGGTGATACACCTGAAAACCCAATATCAGAATTAACAAACAACTCGACATTAGAATTCGAAGATCACTGGAATTTCATTAATTCCATGCTAGTAGAGTCTGGGTTGTTAGCAGAGTCGGCTCGGAGTAAATCTAGTGTAAATTCTGAGACACTCGATGACAGTGGCAGGCCATCTTCATCAACTTCATCTGCTCGACTTTCTTCAGCTAGACCCACTTCTGCCATAAGACCAATGTCAAGCAACAAACGTGCCATTACCCCAGGTGCTTCTCGACCTGGCACTAGTATTAATCAAAGACCATCTACAACAAACAGTTTAGGTATAACACAAAAAATTTGATTAAAAAAAATTCAAATTATTTCCAGAATATGAAGAAAAAACTGATGATTCAAATTTAACAGCTGGAAAAATCGTATGTGGCAATATCACAAAATCACTCCGCAGGAATTCTGAAGAGAACAGTGGAAATATCGCACCAAAAATCAATTCATCGGATATTAGACCAAAAACATGTATAATAAAAAAAGTGATAAAATGTAAAGACACAAATGTCGATGAAAGTTGTGAAATGGTCCTAGAGGAATTGAGTAAATGGCGAAAGGAATATGAAAAGTTAATAATAATTTAATTATGAGATGTTAATAATTAAATATCATTTAATTAGATCCAAAGCTAGAATCGAGAAACAAAAGGCACCCCAAATCCTAACTATCGAATATTCCGAGGACGAATTGGAAGAAGTCAATATTGCGAAACCCATTGAGAAAATAATTACCGAAAAAGATGCCAAGACAAAAGTTTTTGAAAAGAATTCAACAAATAAAAAAACCGACATACAATTAAACCCAATTAAAAATGGGAAAATAAAACAACGAGAATTGCCATCGTCATGGATACCAAACATGAAGCCAGTGTATAATGATAACAATTTATTAAATAACATATCAAATAATGTCGAAAAGCAGCCTACTCAGATGAGTCGAATTCGTCGCCAACTTCTTCAGAGTGGGGTCAGTTCAATAGCCCCATCTAAACCGCTTCTGAAAAGATGAATAAGATAATATTAATGATAATAATAATAATTTTTACTGTAGCAATGTCTGTTAGATGCTGTGAATTCATAATTTACCGTGTCAATTGATGAGCAGGACATCCTGAAAATATAGATTGACGAGAAATAAGTCTAGATTAAACCTAGAGCAAGCTGTGATATGGTATTGAGTTGCAACATATCGCAACCAGCTAGGTTTCATCTAACCTATAAATAGTTATTAATAGACGTTTGCAAACATTTAGTAACTCTGTAGCATGGCTGTGATATGATAAAATACCTTCATAGCACATCCAGCTTCAGGTTCGTAAAACATTTAACTCATTACACCATGTGATGATTAACGAATTCATGCTCTGAAAGACCAGCTTAACACACTTGAATGTTTGACACTAAGAATGTATAAGACTTGTCTTTCAAAGATAAAATTGCATTCACAAATAAATTTGAATTGAACAAATAATCTTAACGCTATTCAAAATGTGATCTTGTCATCTTTTTATATGTTTTTTGAGATGTATTCAAACATTCATTTAACCAATCAGGGTATTATTAAAAGCATTACATCATTCTGAATGGGTTGTAATATGATTTTGATTGGCCCCCATAATATTCCGGTTTGCAAATCCCAGTCGAGTGACTCATGAATATGTGAAGCCGACATTTACTCAAATATTATTAACTGTAGCACATATGATGTATTTGACGTATGTAATTGGTAGGTTATGTATAAGGGTCAATTACATAATTTTACTGATTTCAGACGATTATGTAATTTCAATATTGTGTTCCCAAATCCAGACAAATTCTAATGCGCATTCTTCGGTGATAAACTTCTTTCATTTTTCCAGCAAACTCGTAGATTTCAGTTTCGCTATCAGCACTTATAAGTGCATATTTATTTTTCATCATTCAATTTAATATTTTACATTTTAGTTTTCGTTCTTCTATAAATTATTATTTGTTTTTTTGGTGGTTCATTAAAGTGTGGAACATCCAATAGAAAAAAATTACCAATACGTTTCTAAATAATATGATTAGCATTGTTTCTATGAGTATCGACAATCTCCACCATTATTGAAAATATTTTAGAACCCAGTTTAAGCAGCATATATGAAATGTCTAAGTTACATTCTAAGTTAAATTAATTCTTTTTCGTTGTTTTGTAGTGTATTCTTCTGTTATTTTGCAATTTTTTATATTTTCCCCTGGATTTTAATGATTTTGATAGTTTATTATTGCTGGGAGAACTTCATACTTTAAACTAAAACAAATTTCTGTGATTTGTTTTACATAAATTGGAAATGATCAAATTTAGATTTCAAAAAATCAAAGTGGTAGATTTATTTATATGGCAGCATTGCATTTGTCAAATTGATCCCATTCCAGAAACAGAGATTTAGATTGACTTTGGTGATTCGTTTCTTGACAAATTGAACAGCTATATTAGTTATAGCTTAAACTGAACTTTATGAATATGTAGATCAGGATAAATTCGGTTCAAAAATTTAATTCTGAATTTAATGTTACATCCTTACAAAGTTGTAGAAACACGAACGTTCAACAGATTTTTAATATTATCTACTTATTTTTTTAATTTAAAACTTGGTGTTGGTTACTGAAAACTATATTTTTGTGATAGCTTTAATGATATTTAATGAAAATAGTGCATTAAATGTAGAAAGGAATGTGAAGGAAATTAGAATGACATCGTCACTCATTTATCTATTTCCTGATAAAATACACAATTGTATATCAATGCTATTAATGATCAGTACACATTACAATGTTTAATAAAAATAAAAATAAATCCCCTTTGTCTTCCTACGGATAATATTGTTTTCGTTGTCCTTTGGCATAGAATATTTCAATTTTCTATTTGAAAACCAATTATGTTTTATGATAAATTCTATCAAAACTTATTAGATATGACATATTCAGTCAGATTGGCACATTTGAATATTATCGTTGTCAGAGTTATTTGTTACAGAAACAATAACTTACCATCATATCATGGTGGTTAGGGGACAATTAAAATATACCCAAGAAAAACAAGTGATTAATATTGTTATAATTTAGCTATAATTAGCTTTTAGGATTTTCACAATTTTGACCCCTTCAACATTCTCAAAATCTTGTCAACTTATGTAATTTATATGTCAATGCTAATTTGTTAATAGATGTCAGTTTAGTTGATCAGAATTATGAATCATATTTGTAATGTTTGTACGTTTTTAAAGTGAAAATTAATTTCTAGAAGTAATAGTTTTGCTGATTTTCATAAGTTTCGAGGTTACAATTTAAGTCATCAATTTCACAAATTTTGTAGTGAATTAGTTAAAATAAAAAAATTAATTTGCATGATCTTAATACCTTGAAAAATAACGTATAATTAAATCAGACATTCGTAAAAAATAATTAATATCAGGGACGAGGAGTAGGAAGAACAATCGAATCAGACTACACAAACGAAAATGGGTCTTTAGATTTTATGGTGTATTAATAAAGCAGAAGGAATATTAAAAAATTGTATGAAACTAGAGTATTGAGGTGAGTTGGAAATTGTTATTTATTTGAATCGTGACTTTTACTCACTTTTCCCACTAAAAAATTAAAGTATATGAATATGAAAAATGAGTGGGGAAATGATGACTATACTTAATAATAAGAAAATATTTTATTTTTCAAAAAATTAAATTATCTCCAAACAAAAGAGACTTTAGTTACCGATTCCTTCTAACATTTTTTATTATTCTAAGAAATATGATGGTTTCATTTAAATCTTTCTTAAGATTCCCATATATCCATTTTAATTATAGCTGCCACAAATCTAGCCTAGTCACGAATAATTTCTGAGTAAATATCAAGGAGATTCCGAGTTGTCGTCATAACATTATTTATTTTAAATTTTTATAGATAATTTTATGATTATTGTTATTTTAGAATATTGTTGTTCTAACTTTACATATTCGCAATATGGGACGTTCTAATAGTAAAAAAAATTACCTTTAACAATTTTAAATAATTTTCACTCACAAAATAATCAGGTTGTATGGAAAGTTAAAATAATAATAATAATAATAATATTGAAAAATAGCAATAATGCCGTTTTATTGCTTTTGTGTGGACCCTCAATTATATATGTTTGGGTTGCTTAGACTAATAAAAGATGATGAATTAGGGTGCGGTACCAAAGGTGCATCAAGACATTAGTAGCCTCAGTAATGGGATTCGCCTTTTGCTGATTGGCACCCGCTAATTTAGAGGACCAACGTCACTTATGACGTATGATTAGAGTTAGGAAAAACATTATGTGTTGCGGTAGGGAGATGCGTTATGAAGAGTTGATGAGTAGATTGAAAGTTTTGCCTCAATAAATCCAAGCACATTCAACACTAATTTAGATTACTAGCAAGCAATCAATTTAATAATTAATCCAAAACTACATATCCCGAATAACTTTATCGATAAACATGTAACACTTCAAAAAGAGTTGGAAATCACTAAATTAACCTCAGTACCGTGATAGGACGAGTGCGAAAAGAGGAGAAAAAAGAAAATGAAATTAATTAATTAATTAATTAGCTAGTAGAAAGAAATCCAGAGCTGGGCAAACAAAAAGAAAAATAAACAGAAGGAAGATTTGGGCCCATTATCGTGTCACAATGATTAATAGGAGAAGACCAAGAAAAATATAGTGCGTGCATAAAGGCCCGGGAGGCCCATTAATTATCTCTGTTCGTTGGACTATTCTGGGTGACAGCCTAAACAGATATGTGTAGTCGAATGTCAAGAGATAGATTGGCTCGGCACTAACCATTTGTCATCCCGATTTCGAAGAGTATATAAGGAATGGAAAAATCAGAGCAAACTGGCATTTTGCCTTAGCTAGGGACACGAAGAAACCGAGTTTAGGGTAATCTGGAAGTTAGGGAAACAAACGGATAGAGTTAGGAAATATTTGAGACGTGAGAAGAAAATTGAATTGGAAGCGGACCAGATCAAATAGGAAAATTTCGATTAAAAGGTGAATATTGATAAAGATTTTGACAAAGCATCAGTGCCGAGCGGAGAACCTATTAAACTGGTAGAACTCTGTCGTTGATTATATCTTGGGATTTTGAGAGATTTGTGATTCAAATATACGTTGGGTAGTTTATTTTTTTGTTAATTACGATTAAAGGGACACGTGGAGTTAGAGGTTACTGACTTGAATTAATAAAACTCAACAGTGCTGTACACGGTAGTTAAAAATCAGGAGACAGGTGAGCTGCTGATAATTACTCTCTCCGGTATTTTCTAGCGGGTTAACGACGCCCATTAGAATGTCTTACGTCCATTGATTCTCCTACCAACGAGGTGGTAATACTCGATCTACCAATAAAGATCCTATTGTTGAAGTTGTAAAATTAAATTGAACGAAAGAGAATTGCTATCAAGCAGGGAATTAATGGCAAAGAAAGATTTGATGAAAACAGAACTAGGGAAGGATGCAATCAGATACGAAATGCAAAAATACGCAAATCTGAGAAATTGGAATAAATTGAAACGTTATTGAAATTTTATCTAAAAACGGATAGGTACAGATTAGGGAATGACGAAAAAGACAGTGAGCGAGAAACTTTCAGAAAATGGTTAGAAAGGGTCGAAAGGCATGCAAAAATGAACAAACAGAAATTATTAACTAGTTAATTAATTGGCTAATGGAAAACCCGAGCTAACGAGAAGTCCAAGCCAATGGAGAACCCGAGTGATGAAGAAAACCCGAGAGTGGGAATCAGGGAGAATAAACAAACCGGGAATCTTGAGGGCCCTTATCTAAGCAGCCGAATATATTTGGATAAACAGAGGAAGGGTAATTATTAAATAGGATCAACAGAAATAACTAATCACAGTTATTAAAAAAACGATAATTAAGGAAGCCGCCTGTCAATGAAAACTCATTAGGCCAAAGACGAAGGAATTAAAACGAAATTTAGAATATATAAGGAAACTCCAAATTCAAATAATCGGCAGTAGCCTCAGGTAGGGTCGAAGAAACTGAGAGTAGGAATGTGAAGAAAAAAATCCAAAACTGAAAAAGAAATTTTAAAAGGAACTAAATGGTTAGGACGAAAGAGCGTGTCAAAGGAATTCGGATCAAAGAGTGGAAAAGAGAATTAAAAGGTGAAACTTATTTCAAATCGCACAGGGTCAAGACTTTCCAGAGCGAAGCTTGATCAGACAGTGTAATCAAAATTGTTGTTGATTGAAAATTGTTATTATTTATTGAGAGTTGTAAAGTTGTGGTAAACAAATATACGTTAGGAATTTATGCTTTTTGATTTTGATACACGAGGAGTTAGAGTTACCAATTGTTGACTTTTCATTGTTATAAAACCAAACATATATTTTTGGTGACCCTGATGTGATCAAACTTTGGTGTGAGAATATTGAATATTGAATAAAACGTCGTCAAAAACAGTCTGTTCACACATAATTGCAGCCCTCCCCAGCAATATCCTCAACGAGATAGCCGATAGGATAGATGAAATATCAAAAGACGATGACCCTTTCGAAAACCTATACAACACACTAATAAACCGAAACAAAGTCAACAGACGAGAACTACTCAAATCTTGTTTGAAAGATATTCAATTGGGCATTGATAAAACATCTGAATTTCTGCAATATTTAAAAGCAAAACTCGAATATCTACAACCAAAGATAACAAGTACCGGGTCAAAAGAGTTCATCAAAGACTTATTCATGCGTGCAATGTCACCAGTAATACGTCGGATCATAGTTGACAAAATTAACAATGAAATATACCCGACAATATGCAGAACCTACCAAAACAAAAATTATTTCAAGAACAATGAACAAGACAAACCGATAAAAAAAGCTCAGAAACTACAGAAACGAACAAACTCCTCTCATAATTTGACGAAATAATGATTCAAAACAACAGTCTGAGAAATGACATAACCGAGTTACAAAGGAGAGAATCAAGCAGAACACAATTCTACGAAAACAGGCAAAACTACTACAGACAAAATACAAGGTTTGGCAGGCGAAACAACTTTGACAGAAACAAAACATGGAATAACCAAAATAAATGCCCAAATCCAAATTATTGTCACTACCACAATGAATTTCGGAACAAAGCATATAAATGCAACAAACCGTGCTCCTTCAATCGAGAAGATTAGGGAAACATATAAAGTCATCAATGATAGAGTTGTTATCAATTAGGTCTAAGGCTGGCTTGAATCTCGTGCATGAAAGAAAACATGATCACGAAAGTTCTAGTCACCCTTAACCGAAAAAAAAACTTAACATAAACATTCTAGAGCATATAATTGAAGAATAAATATAGTAATAATAATAACAACTAAATCGTCTTTACTAGTTCTACTCGACCGATTCAAATAAAGAAAAAATTTTGCATAAGAATAAATTGTGACTGATATAGCGTCGGTATATATACCCTATTTTTAGTGTACAAGTATGTGTGCGTGCACTGATGCAGTAAAACAAATTCGAATTATTTTAATTTTAGTACATTCGATTCTCACTTTTTATCAATTTTGATGGTCAATTTTGTGCAATAATTTTTGTTTTTATTTTTAAAAATTTATTTTTGAATTATTTTTTATTAAATTTCCCTCCATGAAGGATATTTCCAAGATATTTCCAGGATATTTTCAAGGATATTTCCAGAACATTTTTATTGATTTTTATTGATTTTTATTGATTCTTTTTATGATTTTTGTTATTTTAAAACTTAAATATTTATTTTGATAAATTTTATTTGGTCGTTTGGTGACCATGATGGGTTGTTCTGGGTTTTTGTTCAGATTTTTGCACAATTATTTCTTCAATTTACGTTTCGTCAGGATTTTATGGAAATTTTCTTTAATTTTCTTTTGTACTTTTACTTATCACCTTTATTCGAATTTGTTTGTTGTTTTAATGTGTTTTTAGGTTATATCTGAGTAGGCTTCGTGTAATACTTCTTGCTCATGTTTTTATTTTATTTTTAATTCGGTTTTATTATTGGGTATTGTATTTTTCCATTATATCTGTTTATTTGGTGTTTATTATATTTCATTTTAAATACTCTTACTGCTTGGTACGCAAGTTGTGTACCTACACATTTCGTCAGAATCTTAACTTTTGGGTCTAAAAATCAGTTTTAGCCCAACATAGCTGTACAAAAATACAGCGAAACTAAAGATTGACAACAACCACGTCATGGTCAACCTTTCCATATTAAAACCATCCTTTTACACCCTTGAATACGACGAAATACCAAACAATCATACCATAAAAGATTATAACATAAACGAAGACATACTAGAAGACATGGAGCAACAACAACACTACCAGACGCCAAATGTTCAACACCTTCAAGACAATCCCCCATTTCCTTTCAGGCGAACACATAGACTACCTCAATACCTCTTAGATTATGAACTTCAGTGACTGGCTCCACCGTCACTATCATTTTTTATCTCTTGATACGCTCCGCGTACTTCGGTGGGGTCTTTTGTAGTGCCTCTGACTTTCAACTTAAAAAATTTATCAATTTAATAATTAAATTTAAAAAACATTATTGAATTAATTAAATTAAAATGATTGTTTAAATAATCAAAAAACATTGACTTAATTCATACATGCTTATTTCGAACATCGCCACCATTAATTCTCATTGAAAATCTATTAAAAAAATATCACAAATATTTTAATGTTATATTTAATAAATGTATTAGTCATATTTGTTTTTTTTCTCTTTATTAATTGCAACATAAATGCAAATGACATGCAAATTTAACAAAGAAAATCTATAAACAAACTTTAAATATAGCTTTAAAGTGATGAAAATGACTGCAGAAAAAGGTTAACATGATTAATTAATTACCGAATTATTTATTATTTAGAATTATTAATCAACTTTTTGTTGGAAAAATTAGCAGAAATAGCTGGTGTAAAAATTGAAGACATATTATCAGTTACAAATGCATTAAATATCGGCTGGGTAGTTGAGAGTCAAGATTCAGGATTTGATGATCAGGAAGAAACTCAAGAAACCGATACTCAAGAAATTGATGAGGAAATCTATGAACCTATAGATGAACCTATAGAGAAACCTAAAGATAATATTACGAATGATTGTATTGATCATGTCGTTGAAAATATAATGAAATGTGGAGATGACGACTGCGAATGTGTTAATAAATTTTAGTTAATTATTGTTTGTAAATTTATTTAAAATAACTATATTAATTTTTATTTAAAAATCAAAATAACTACATTAATTTTTATTTAAAAATCGAGATATAACATACAAAATAGCAACACCTGTTGCAAGTTTTACATAGTTTTTAAACTTCATTTTGTGCTTGTCGATTTCTTTTGCATTTCGGGCGAGTTGGTTCAATACACCCCATCCGCCATTGGCTTCAATCCATGGTGTAAACTTGGACTTGATTATCTAGAAAATAAATATTAATAAAATATGGATTATAAAAGTATTACTTCTTGAGACCATTACTTCTTGAGTCCCATAAACTTTTTTCTATGATGATTTTCATATAAGCAAACCCTACTATTATTCGGGTCCACTTCATCTCGTCATCACATAGACAATTAAATATCCGGTGAAAATAAAACTTTTTTGTTTCTAGGCAATCTGACTTGAGCATATCTTCGTAATCGATGTGATTCCCTTCGATAATTTTTTCTGTCTGATCGACCAAGTAACTGAGGCTTTCCAAGATGTTTTTGTTGATAACTTCGCTTAAAATATTTTCAATAAAATTCGGTTGCGACATCTCTAAAATAATTTAAAATATAATGTTTTATTTATACTAATACCGTATGATTCTGATTGGTTGATAGACTATAAATGTAAAATATATACGGGTTTAATTTGATACACCATGAAAACTATATTCATATTGCTAATTATTATAACGAATGTGTGCTCACACAATACTATAAATTTTATAATATTCGACTATGTTTTTAGTTAACTATGATTTGTGATAGAAATTTGAAATTATATAATAATAATAATAATAATAATAATAATAATAATAATAATAATAATAATAATAATAATAATAATAATAATAATAATAATAATAATAATAATAATAATAATAATAATAATAATAATAATAATAATAATAATAATAATAATAGTAGTAATAATAATAATAATAATATTAATAATAATATAAGTAATAATACCATTGCGAGTTGTTGAGCGTGACCAGTACCCTTGTGACCATTACCCATAGGGGGCAGAATATTGTGTCGGATAAACTCGGAGTATATATAGCAAGGGTGGGCACGCATGAGTTCAATGAGAGACATTTTCCGAAAATTTATTTTTTAAAGAGCCACCATAGTGAACTACATATTTTTTTTATTTCATTAATTTGATTAAAAAAGACTTAAACGCTATTAAAAACAATTATTTCAAAATTTAAGTAACAAACATAAAATATAATAAAAATCCATTAATAAAAAGTAATAAAATTTCTTGAATTAACGAAGACTTTTGGTCAAATCTTTGAAATTTGGTGTATACTTTTTTAATTTTAATTAATTTAAAATTTTAAAATGCTTCATAAAAAATCTTCTTACCAAATTTTTCAAAAAACACGAATAGAAAACTATACTAAAATATACAAACGACCGCAATATTGTACAAACAAAAATACTAACTAATCAAAATTCACTAAATTTCACTAAATTTGTTTTCATTGCTTCTCTCTCGTTGTTATAACAAAGCGCCGCCTACTACAAAATAATTTTAAAAAGCAGTAAAATGTGAAAAACAATGTTTCGTTAATTTTTAACATTTATGAAAATACAATTGCAACAAAAATTTTTTTTTTAAAAATTCAGTTGAAAAAATTTCAAAATAAAAAAATCGAATTCAATTTTCAAATTCAATTATCAAAAATTCAATTAGCAATGAGCCGCAGTTTACTCAACGAAGAGCCGCATTTGCCCACCGTTGATATATAGTAATAATAATAATAATAATAATAATAATAATAATAATAATAATAATAATAATAATAATAATAATAATAATAATAATAATAATAATAATAATAATAATAATAATAATAATAATAATAATAATAATAATAATAATAATAATAATAATATATAATAATAATAATAATAATACTTATAATGATAATATTTTTACTTTATTAAAACAAATTAAGACAACATTTGCGCGCACGGATTCCCCTTTGAATTACCTTTAAAATGACCCCTTGATCAATAAAATCCAAGCAAAGGTACTCTCAAAATATTAATTTTAAGAAAATACACACACGCAATCTTTAATTAAATTATATAGCCGCCATCTTGTAAAATATGACCTTTGAAAGTATGACCATGATACTTACATCTCAAATACCTTTTGTTTGATATGTATATTATAAGGTTTTAAAATTTTTGAACCCTTCGACCTTCGAACTCACCATCAAAAGTCCTTTCGAATGATATATATATATTGTATGGTTTAAAAAATATTTAATTTTGGACACCCTTTGGAGGTTATTCGAGGGTATAGCCATTAGATAGACCTCTATAATACCTTTCGAATGATATATATATTATAAAGTTTGAAAAAATTCGAAGGTTTTTTACCGTTAGAAGGCCGAGGACTCACCATACACCTTCGAGGGTATGACCATTAGATAGACCTCTCAAATACCTTTCGAATGATACCCTTTGGTGAAGGTTTGACCTTAAAAATATGACCT
This sequence comes from Schmidtea polychroa, assembly GCA_959609185.1. Classification (NCBI taxonomy): domain Eukaryota; kingdom Metazoa; phylum Platyhelminthes; order Tricladida; family Dugesiidae; genus Schmidtea; species Schmidtea polychroa. Next base: position 28,769 of record CAUHTR010000546.1, on the reverse strand, counting down.
TGGCCTTAAAAATATGACCTTGACCTTTAAAAATGTGGCCTTGACCTTAAAAATATGACCTTGACCTTAAAATATGACCTTGCCCTTTAAAAATATGACCTTGACCTTAAAATATGACCATGATGAGTCATCCAATGACCTTGAATGAGTCATGGTCTTTGCTTCAATGCCCTTGATGAGTCATCCGATGACCTTGAATGAGTCATGGTCTTTGTTTCAATGACCTTGATGAGTCATATGTCTTTGTTTAAAATTTGACCTTGAAAAAAAAACACATCCTACTACTATCTCTATGTTGATGAGCTCGATCAACACCTTCTATCCAAACAAAGAAATCTTCCTTAGAGGATTGAATTCCAATGCCAGTGATGTCATTGATAAAGTTCGTTACAAGAGCTTGACTGACTCATCAGTCTTAGATGTCCTAGAGAATCTAATGGTTAAAGTTATTCCAGATAAAGATTCCAATACTTTGACATTGTACAATACTGTAGCCGGTATGACCAAAGCTGAACTCATCAACAATCTTGGTACAGTCGATAGATCGAGTACCAAAACTCTCATGGAAGCATTGACTGCTGGATCAAATATTTCTATGATCGGTCAAGTTGGCGTCGCTTTCAATAAATATATTGTACGAATTAGTTTCATGTTCCTATAATTATAACTTAGAAATTAACATATATAATTAATATAAATCAACACATGAAAATATAATACAACCTCAGGGATGCTGAGAATAAAGATAACCCTAAAAATAGTAACCTGTACTTTTAAAAAAAGAAATTTTTTTAAGTAAAACAAACATTACTGACAGTTGAAGAACTATATAACCACAGTTTTCCTTAGTCAAACCACACATAAAATCATATTTTCTATAGAATTTTAAATTCAGTTGTTGATACTACAACATAAATTAGAGCATACCTATAAAACATGTCCGAGCTCAGGAAGCTGCATTTGAACATTACACATCAATTATTTACATATACACATAACATAATCATTTGTACAAGGTGATTGTTATTTTTTGTATTAATAAGTGTTACCGTTAATAGAATTTTATAGAAGAGCTTTGTGTTATTTATTTATTAATTTGAGATTCTGTAAACCTCAAAACTAACTTGGTCTGTCATATGGGTATACGCGGGATTAGTTTAAATGATCATGTGGATCACCTCAGTTTCCCCCTTAGACATTGGCGCGATCTTGTCTTCAGTATGACCCAACAGTATTTATGAAAATTACCGACTATGGCAACGACAGGAAATTCGACAAGTTTTCAAAAATTGAAGTGATTCTAATAGTATAAAGTAAGAAGAACGCTTTAAGTAACTTCAATCGTGATTATACATAAATTTACTTAAAAGTGAATTATTTTTTGTGTTGATCAGCATTTTTGTTTTGTTATAAATACAAAGGTTTACTCTCGGATTTGTCATTGAGAAAAAATATTGTCATTTTCATTTACCGGGAGGACTATGTTGGACTTAAATGAATGATTATCGTTCTTATTGTCGGTAAGGACCAGTGAGAGTTGCTTGCAACGCTTGGAGAAAATTTCGGATGAGAATGTGAAACAAAGAGTTTTGTGACACGACCTGACTCAAAGATCACGAAGACCGAACATTATAGGATGTGAAACTGCCGCCATTAGCTGAGGCCTTTAATAACAAAGTTTGAGCGCGTGAAGGAAGCCATCAGCTACGTCGAGATTCAAGTACCGACAGTGATTTTCTCAATTTAAGTAATGAGAGATAAAGAAGCTGACAGTAGAATGGGTAACTAGGCCGTCACGCTAGATAGGACATTAAGGTTGACATCACTGGAATATTTATCAATTCTACCAAGTCTAATCGATTGAACCGACAAAAATTTTCATAGTGTAACTTGCATTAAATATATGAATTGGTTCTTAGTCGTCTCTGCTAAATGATTGATGGGTGACAATAAGGGCAAGTCCATTTCAATTTTAATTATCGTTTTATTTGCTATTGATAGATGTTAATATTTTTAATAGATATGTTATCAGTGAAATCTATTGCTTTCATTTAGCACTACCCTTGATCGATGGCAGCGACTACGGGGCGAAAAATTAAAATTTTGTATCAGGGAGTTCAAAGGAAAAGATTCAGCTGATAACGCGACTTAAGGAACAGGCTAAATAGTATACACAGCTCAAACCTGCCAGGCATCAATGCTCTAGTGATTATAGTGGAAATAACATGGAAATAGTGCTTTCTACATAGAAATCGAAAATAACAGTGAACGACGTAAATGAGATTTTATCAATGTTAAATAATAATAATAAAATTTGTAGAGTGCATTAAAATTAATTTTTTTACAAGCATCTCTTTTCTATTGATTTGCACAATTTAGTCTCAAATTATCTCACGTAAAAATTTTAAAAATTTAAGAAAAAATCAATAATTTCAACACCTTCAATAAAAAAAATCATCTAATATTTATTTATTTGTTTTCAACTGCCATTTCTCCGCAATTCTCCGAGATATTCAACGCATTTATTGACTTTTGCTATAGTAACAGTTGAAAACTTCTCATTGGAATCTGGTTTGAAATTTTTCTTGAGGAAAATTCTGAGATTGTTTGCAAACTTTTCCGAGATCGATGACAACATTTCCGATAACAAACGGCAAACATCTGCCCACGAGTTCTCAACAAGCTCGCTGATAACGGCAATCATAAACGAGACATTTTCCGGTGAGTTGTCTAGGAAATTGAATTTCTACAATAAAAAATAATCCACCAATCAGAAATCAGTAAAGGAAATCACCCGCAATGAATTGACTGGGAATCCCGCCCCACCAATTAACTGGCCCAATGCACGGCCAATATTGATCCTGACCGATTGAATGAGCTTCGGCTGGCCAATCAGATCCCAAACGGCACATTTGGTCAGTTGGCGGCACCGGCGATCCGATGCAATCAGTGCAACCAGCAGATTGACATAGAACTGACAGAACTCCTGCTCCAATGCCAAGCAACGGACAATCATGCCGACAATTTCCGCCATAGGCACGATCTGACTGGTGCCACTCGACATTTTATTGATTTCCACCAGTGCTTCGGTGACGCTTTCCACCCCAGTGCCGCCATTATCGATATGTTGCTGCTTGCTGCTCATCAGCTGGCGGAACAGTCGCTGCTTACCATCAGTATTGAAACCGAGTATAGTTGCCGTTCTATTCCACTCCAACTGTTCAGCAGTCAATTGTGATTCCGCTGTTGCCTTGGCAGCAGTAGCGATGGCGCTAGCGGCGGCATTCTTGTTGTGTACGACGTTCGGATTGACACCGCTGCCCACCAGCCACCAGCGGACTCGATTTTCTCCTCGGAAATCAGCCAATCTTATTGAAAGGTTTTCATTGGTCACGGACTCTAAATAAGCGACAAAAATCAAAATCCTTGATCATTAAATAACCACTCACTTCGACACCATGTGCGCATCAATTTCCAATATCTAACCACGGTTTCCAATACGGCATCATTCTTGGCATTGGCCGTTGTCAGCTTGTTTATAACATCATCATAGTGACTACGGATTTCATTGAGATAGCTCACATTTGATAGATGAACTTTGCCAGTTTCCTTCAGACTCTCAACAAGTTGATCACATCGTTTTGTATTGTTCTTTCTGATAACGAATCCGACAACTGAATATGATAAATTAATAAATCTTCACAATCATATCCAATATATCTTCATACTGCTGGTAATTTCCTTTAATACTTTCAAATGCTGCAAATCGAATTGCCCGGCGGCCAGTTCATGCATCAGATCAATTATGAGATTGGTATCAATTACCTGAATGGATCATATATTCTTTTAATGTTCACATCATTTTCGCTTGATATCAATATATTTTTAATAATTATTAATTAATTTCTTTTAATTAAAATGACAAAATTTCTATAATTAACTATATAGATTACAAATAATTAAATTATTGATTATATAAACGAAATGTAAATTGTTTTATGGAGTGATCAAATGGAGATTAATGCAGTTATTAACTTAAATACTGGAGGGATGCGCGATAACTGGCGGTGATTCTGAAATTTAGCATTGTGTTTTTGATTTTTTTTACAACAAATGCTGCGATATTAAATATTAACAAATCAGCCAATCAAAACGCAGCAATCTCATATTATAGTTGCCAAGGAAATTAATGCCATTAAGCATCAAGGAACCTGAAATATTTTGAAATAAATTTCTTGGATTATATTCATTTAATGTTTAGATCAATGTTTGAATTTATATTGAAGTTTTGGTAGTTGTATTTATCATTGGGCATTATATAAGTTGGTAAACATTAAATAATAATCAGTGATTACCTCTAAGCGGGTTATAAAAGCAATGAATTTGTATCCAGATAATACAGTAATGAATGTCGATTCTTTTGACCAGTTGGCAGAATTCAATTTGGTTAAATTTTCAATCAATTGTTCAATTAGGAATGCAACTAGATTTGTTTGTTTAATCAATCTGAAATGAAGACAGGAAACAAAGGCTGATAATTCAAGACATGACAGTTTCTATAACAATATAAAAAGACAGTTAATTGATCGGTAATCACTGACTCACCATATAATTAATTGATTCCCTAATGAAAATGTCTCGGACATGTCCTCGTGGATATTCATTCCAAATACTCTCAAACCCATCGAGACATTTCATCATCTGAGACTCAGATAATCTGTTTAATTGAGCCAGAATATTGCGTTTAATTTTTAATTGTTCTTCGTTAGAAATTGTGTCATTTTTGGTGGCTTTGCTTTGATTTTTGGATTCTTTAATGACTTCCATAGTGTCCGCATCAAGATCAATTTCTTCAATGGCTTCCATAGCGTCTGCATCAGAATCAATTTCTTCCGTTAATTCGGTTTCATCATCTTCATTTTCTTCGACTTCATCATTAACCCCTTCATCATTGTTATCTAGATACATATCTTTATTAGGAACGTATAAATAAATTTTAAACCAGATAAAAATATTAAAAAGTTAATTTTTAACAAAAATTACATTTTAATATTCAATTAATTTTATCATTATAATATATTTTGTGTTTAATTCTTTTATCTTCCAATAAAATTAAATGAAAAATAAAAAAATCGGAATAAATAATATATCAACTTACCATTTTCTGAATCTGGGTCCATATAACAGAATAATTCTAATAATAAATATAAATTTAAAAAGCAGATAAATATCAAAACCTTCAATCTGAGATTTATTTTTTCTTTTTTTTATACCCAAAAGTTTTTCATACATTTTAATTTCAGCTTCATCTTTTTTTATTCCCATTAATAACCGCTCCTTCGGATCAGCTTTAGGGACTATTTTTTCCGCTTCATCTTTTTTTATTCCCAATAATGATCTCTTCTTCGTATCAGCTTTATGGTTTATTTTTTCTAGTAAATTTAAAAATATCAAAATAAAATTATAAATTACTTCTGCCCATTAAAAACAATAGTTATGAAAATATAAAATAATATTATTTAAACAAATAATTAAAACTTTTACTTATACCTGAGAATTATTATTTAATTCAAAAATAATTATTAATCAATTAAAATTTAAATTAAATTAACTTTCAGTCAATTTTTTTTCTTCAAATCTTCTGAAATGTTTTATCCAATATTTTTCAGAATTCAAATATATTTTGCTTTTAGGATTCTGAAGTTTTTATTATTGTCATATAATTGTCAATAAATTTGATTATGAGATGAATTTTGGGTTTTTCTTGCTTACATTTAATCTGCTTTACTATGAAGATAAGGTTCTGTTATAAGGAAAGTATATCTTCTTTTTGATTTTATTTTCCAACATTTATTTGCAAGTTGTGCTCGATAAATAACAATAACATTTTATCTCTGATGTGAAGGCAATAACTAGAAAATTGAATTCCAGAAATTATTAATCATTAAAACAACCAGTACCCAGTTTTAGAAAAAAATTAATTAGTGATAAAATAAAAGTAATGTTCACAAATAAAGACAATATGAGAAAATAGAAGTACACTACAATGAACACAAAAAGCAAAAATAATACACCAGATACCGTTCGATAGAAAATATATAACGTATACTGTGTTGTCACACACTGCAGACATAGATTTAATTTAGGTTTTTTTGGATATTTTATCGGTATATTTTACTTCATCACTTTTTATTTAATTTTAAAATAACATTTCATCTAAATCTAATTTAATTTAGTGATTGATTTTAATAAAATAATTTGAAATAAATTTGTAATGCTTTTTAGACATGAAATTTCATGAAAAAATAATTTAAATATGTTAATAATTTATATAATTTTTATTATTAAACCTTTTTCCAGTTATCCGATGAAGCTCGAACTAGGCAAATAGACTCATTGACGATGATAATGCGTTTTTTAAGTCATCGTGTCACTCACACACACACACACACACACACTTATACATTGAGGTTGAATTCACAATGCTAAAACTTGAAATTTTACTAACTTTTTAAATTTTGAAAAATAATTAAATGAATTTGAAAGTGATTTGACTTATAAAAAATTAATACTAAAACTGTATTTATTAATTGTGTCATAATTTATTAATAATTTACTTCCAATAATGACAAATTAACTTCGTTGGATCTAATTGGATTTAATTGCAGTCTGGATGTTTTTCAATGTTATTTTCGAAAATGTTGTGCAGGGATCTGCCCTTATTTTCCTTTTCATAGACGTTGTTCTATACTTTCTGCAATACTTGAGGATATTTGACTTATTCCTCGAAAAATTTGAGCAGGGATCTACCTATATTTTTAATTCTGACCTATTTTTAATCCCAGTTATTCGAGGATTCTCTAATATCATCCAAAACTAAGTTTTCTCTACTCACAATTGATCTTCATTTCCTCAAAATAATAAAAAAAATTAAAATTGAATTATATTTGTAATCAAAGGAATGAGAGAAGGGCAAGACTGGTCTACTTGGTGAGGTTTTTATGCTATGTATTTCAGACTCATTAAAACAAGCTCTCAATTTTTGGTTCTATCCCAACAGTAATCAAAATCAGCAGACCGTATCTTAACTACCATAAATAACTACCAAAAATAATGTCTCAAGAATCAAAGATGCGACAGATCACTACATTGATGACATCGCTGTAGACACAGGCAAAGTTCAAATTGACGAGGTCGTGAATCACTTAGCTCAATACGGCCTGACCACAAAGCCAGCAGAATCAATAGAAAACGCAAAGGTTCTGGGGCTCAGAATAAAACGTGATCATGCTGGCACCTGTCATGGATCAGGGGAAATGATGTCGGTGCAATCACAAGTGAAATCACTCGTCGTACGCTGTTCTCTATATGCGGTAAGCTGGTTGGACATTATCCAGTCGCAGGGTGACTCAGAGTGGCGTGCTGTTATATTAAAAGAACTGCAATGGGAGCGAAATGGGATGACTTAATTGGAAAAGAATGTGAATCGAAGCTGGCAGAAGTGATCACTCGTATTAAAACAAGTGACCCGGTCAAGGGAAGGTGGACGGTAACTAATAGTGATTGCGGGGTTCTGTGGTGTGATGCGAGTAGTCTCGCCCTAGGGGTTCTGCTGGTAATAAATGATGATGTTGTTGAGGATGCTTCGTGTCTCAGAAAACCCGATGACCACTCTCATATAAATGTTGCAGAACTTGACGCGGTGCTTAAAGGTATCAACTTGGCAATACAATGGGGAGTTAAGAGAATCGAGTTGATGGTGGATTCGGCCACAGTAGCAAGCTGGTTACGAACAGTGGTGAATAATGAAAGCCGAATATGGGTCCATGGAATTTCCGAAACGCTTGTTAGACGCCGCTTGGGGATCGTCAAGGAACTCACCGCCGATGGAAGTATAACTATCTCTGTATGTTTACTGAAGTCCGCAAAGAACCGAGCAGATGTCCTTACGCGTGTTCCAGCGAAAAGGCTAAAGTCTAGGAATCATTTCGGATGTGTAGTACTGTCAACAGAGCAAATAAAGGACCGCCATCTCAAACACCATTTCGGCCTGGAAAAATCAATCTACTTCATTCAATTGAAAAATCCGGAAACCGATCAAGACAGCATAAAAGACGTCTTGAGAAACTGCACAGAATGTAGGTCGATCGACCCATCACCGATTAAATGGAAGCGTGGAAAGTCATGGAAAACTGGAAGAGACTGGCGGTTGGCGTCACGCACTACAAGGAATCAACATTTATGACAATGGTGGACTTCGGGCCCAGCAGATTTGCAATCTGGAGGAAAATAGACCGGGAAGAAATTTGGAGGAAGTATTCCGAGAGAGAGGCCCAGTATCAGAACTATTGATGGACAACGGGGCAAGTTTCAATATAATTCCCTCAGAGAGCTATGTTGTAGATGGAATGTTAAACCAACTTACAGATGCGCTTATCGGCCCGCTTGAAATGGGATAGTAGAAAGAAACCACCATACAATAAAGTGTTGGGCTGAAACCGAGAACTGAGAGTTTGTTTTAATCGATCGAAAATACCTAACACAAAAACCGCAGAGTTGAAAAAATTTATGATCAAGGTTTAATATAAAATAAATAAAATAAATTACATAACACATTAAGAATCAATAAACCCCGTATAATAGAATAAAGAGATAAATAAATTTAACAAAAAAATTGAACACTTAAAAATTTCGATAGAAAAATAATAAAATGTAAAATAGAATTATTTGAAAATTATTTAAACGATATAAAAATTAAATAGTCAAAATAATAAAATTAGTTAACATTATGTAAATTGTAAAGTTTATAGAATTAAATGGTTGGAATTATGTAACTTATTAAATTTAAAGAATAAAAGTGTTTAAATTAATAAAAATTAAAATAACTCAAATTATTTAAAATATAAAATTTATAAAATTAAATTATTAAAATTAATAAAAAATTAAATAATTAATTAATTAAATTAAAAATAAATAAATAATTGCACACATTCATGCATGTATGCAAAATTAATTCAAAATTTCTCGCAGTCTAATTGGATAGAGTGGCAGAGAATGCATGAATGCGCATTCAAAATCAGTATAAATACTGATTACAAATTCATTTGAAAAAACTTTTTTTCAACACCACAACCTAATTTGCAGACAGTAAGCATATGCTCTCAGTTTTCGATTTTATGCCATCGTGGATTTGGTAATTTATTTTTGTTGTAATTTTTATGAAAAGATTTAATCTAATAAATTTTAAATTCAATTAATTTTTAGTTAAATTTTCTCTTGTTGTTCGTTTTGATAGTTTAATTTTCATGCAGGTTTTAAGTTTTAGATAATAATTTTATTAGGTGCAGTTTTTACATTCATTAATTTTGATTAGTAGTTACGGTGGGACTGAGATCCAGTAGGCCACAGCTTATGGGACACTAGTTGTTCCTATTTCGAGTAGGTCAGCTGGCTTTTCAGATTCACACGGATTGATCGGGCCATAACAAGGAGGCTTCTCCCCTGATCCGTCTCCGTAAGTATTTTCTAGTCGGAAATAGGTTTGACTAAGAAATACAGGCAGAATAATTTAAATATTATGGGAAGTGTGGATTAACTTGGAAATAAGGGCCAATCCCTGCTCAAATTTTTTGAAGGATAATTTGGATATTATAGGAAGTATAGAACAATAATTATTAGATGGAAAATAAGGGCGTATCCCTGCACAAAATTTTATAAGAGAACAATTGGAAATACCCGTAATGGAGGACCACAAATGATCTAAAAACAGCATACATAGTGAATAATGACGTAAGAACTTCTATCGGCAGTCTAGAACCCGAAAAGAAAATACAATGAGGAGTAGTTTTAGTAATAGAGCTCACCTGCTCATTCTTTTTTCACCTTTGTGTACAGTACCAACATGGTCGTCGCCATGGGTACACAAATGGTTTAAATTGCAATAGTCATGGAGGTGCTTAAGAAAGAGTCAAACGATTATGATTACCCCTAACGTATTTTAAAATGTAAAAATGACAAACCCCTAAGTAACCAACAAAAGTTTCATGCGGCCAAGAGTCAAGCAGATCCCCGTGATATTGTATTTTGGTACAACCCTGCATCTAGAGATGGCATCAGTCAGGACACAGCCCCGTCGGAAGGGTTGTTCAAGTATCATTGGAGATTTTATCGAGGAAAAGAAGATGAAGACTCGGAAACGTGTGAATATACAACTGGACAAAGGGTTGTTGTGAAGCCGATACCGGGAAAGTGTACTACTCAATGGCCCATTGGAATTGTGACCGGAATTAATTCTGCCACAAACATTGAAGTAGATGGAACATCACGACACATTGCGGACATCCGACCAGCAATGGAAGAAGATGGTGCTGATGATAAATCCGAATATCAATCTGAGAAAGATCGAGCAAGTGAGGATATGGCAGTGGCCTCGCGTGAGAGATGACCGAAACGACCTCGGAGGAAGCTGCTTTATCTTGATCAGTATGAGGGGGAATGTGCGAGAAAAATACTGCGACATTATTGCGTAACAGTGTCGAACGATTAAACTATTGTGTAATAGTTCTCGTCGATAAATTACGTTGCGGTAATTCATGTGATATAAATGTCTGTTTTTAATAAACATTGTGCGTCACATTTTATAGTTATTATTCAACAATAAATACAATTATTATTAAAAATCATCCATTCGTACATCTTTTTCACTATATATTTCGATAGCATCACTATCATTATCAGGTTACCTACATTCACCACGGATGAAAAACTATACTATATTGATAATATATAAACAAATTATAAAATTTATAAATTTTAAATTATAAATAAAAGTTTTAAACAATTATATATTAAAAAATAATTTTCAATAATCAATTATATTAAAACTTTTAATTACACCCATTACATGTGAATTGATAAACGAGAATTGATAAAAAAGTGTTCTTGAAACTTGTGTCGAGGAAAGGATAATTCCTTCCTTCATTTTTAAAATGAAGTTTAGTGATTGTCTTTCAAATAAAGATATCCAATTAATACATCAAAGAACCCTTAGAAGAATGTTGGAAATAGAAAAGATACGGAGGAAGTCCTTAGATGAAAAACTATGTTCAATTGGATTGTCGTTGCTTAACATAACTAATGAATTTTGTTTGCAAGTTTGTATTGAATGGTGTATTAAAAATTCTATTTCATTGTTAAAATCTAAAAGTGATTCGCATGTTATGAAATTAATGAACTTGAGGAAGTTGCTTGGTGTTTCTAAATTTAATGTTGAGAATACTGTGATTAATATGAGTAAGATTGTTCTGTCTAATGAAGAGTTACGTATTTTAAAATATGGTCCCAACTGTTAGATGCAATTAAATTCAAATCTTCTTCAAGCATTTATTCTTTATAACAACTTTAAAACTGTGTCGTTTACTAGCGTATTTAAACACTGAGGCGTGATAATTATTAATATTAATGTAATTACTGGTCATATATTTAATTGATTTAATTTAATATAATTTAATATAATATGATATAATTTAATATAGAATTTAAATATAAAAATTTAACAGAAATAATTATTTCTACTAACTGATCTCACTTCTAACATTTAACAATAATAACTCTATATAGGGGTTTACTAACTCCTTACACCAACCATTGCATTAAAAATAGGATCGATGAAAATAAATTGCGTGCAAAAATTAAATGTTGGATATTGAATGAAGGATATTGATTTACTTACGGTAAAAAGTATGATGAGTGCATGTACGATTGAGTATGTTGATAAAAATAAAAAAACAAAATATTAAGGATTTTTTGGTACTGAAGAACTTAGCCAAGAAAGATATTAATGTTTGTAAATTTGATAAAGGAAATGGATTTGTGATTTCCAACCATGATATTTATGTGAATAAATTATATTAAGTACTCACATGTTCTCAATTTTCAAAAATCGATAAGTTTCGAAAAAAAGGGAGATTGTCACCTCTAAAAGATGAAGTGATTTTGAATACTAAGTTGTGTGATTTTGTTAGGAATAATCATATTGATGAAGTAGCAAAATTAATTCATGCAAAAGTTCACAAGCAGCTAAATTCTACGGACTTCCAAAAGTTCATAAAGATGGAGTTCCCATGAGACCTGCTTTATCTATGGTCGGAACAGCTCAGTATAAAATAGGAAGTATTTGGATGGATTATTGAAACCCTTAATAAAATCTGAGTTTGAATGTAAGGATAGTTTCGATATAAATATATCTGAAGGATATAAAGATTTCAAAAGAAAGATTGGTAAACAGCTGGGTACATTGAATTATAGAATTGTTTCAAAATCGTGCAAAGTACGTAGTATGTTTGTTAGTAAATCTCAAACGCCGGTTGAATTGTGTTCGGATCTCGTTTATCAATTCACATGTAATGGGTGTAATGTCACATACATTGGAGAGACTTCCTGTCATTTCTGTACTCGAGTACAAGAACACTATCGACCGAAGGTAGTGTCCAATATTAAGGATCATAATAAAGTCTGTATGAGAATTAGGAATGTCCGATTTTAAAATCTTATCAAAAGATTTTGATAATTGTTTTGAGCGTGTGATATGTGAAGCATTATTGATAAGAACTTTTAATCCTAAAATCAATGTGCAGAATGCAGTGAATACGTGTGCGTTGAATGTTTTTAATTAAATTTTTGTATGTTGATGTATATTGAATAATTGTTATGTTAAAAAATAAAAAAAATAATTAAAATAATATTTTTTAAATAATTTTAAAGTTTAAATATAATTGATTATTGAAAATTATTTTTAAAAATATAATTGTTTGAAATTTTTATTTTTAATTTAAAATTTATAGATTTTATAATTTGTTTATATATAATCAATATAGTATAGTTATTCATCCGTCGTGAATGTAGGTAACCTGATGATGATAGTGATGCTATCGAAATATATAGTGAAAAGATGTACGAATGGCGATTTTTACAATTATTATTATTACTATTTTTTTATTTATAAGTATGAATATAAATTCACTACTAAAAAAATATCTTTTAATTTTGTTGAAAATGTAAAATTTTCATAATGGATAAAAATATATTCGCACACAAATTTTATTTGATTTACATAAAATTACTTCATCACAAACAGATTTTATTTTCAACACTTAAATTTAGAAAGTGTATTTTTATTGACACACAATGTTACTACTGGGCACACAAATTTAGAGTGCTTTGACATCGCTAATGACTACCTTAAATTTTATAAATTTAATTAAATTGAATTGATATTGAAAACAAGTAATTTAAGTGGGAAGAAAGGAGTAGTAGTTAACATTTGTGCCAGCTGATTTTGACAGTGAGTTGTTAGAGAACAGATTCAACTCGTTGAAGGAATTTTATGCCAAAAATATTATACTAAAAGTCAATCATGGATTTGAAAGTTGGAAAGCTGTCATCTGTTTCTTGCTGGAATTTTGTTAAGATCAAAAAATCCGTTCACGTCGATCTATATCTGAAAGAGAAAGGCAAATTGGTTTTAATCAACGTGACCCTGCTTAGTGAAAGAAAAAGGTGGTAGACCGAAGAAAGTAAAGGCTAATACTAGTTTAACAAGGCAATTTGTCTAATAAACGGTTTCTTAAATATTTTTATTTGTTTTGCATTCACTTTTAATATTGTCACTCTTTTATAAAGTTTAAGACCGTACTTAACGGTGTTAGAGCACAAAATCTTGCATAAAACCCTCGGAACGATTAATATTATAACTTTCTAAATTTGTGTGGCTTGTAGTAAAATTGTGTGTCAATATAAATGCATTTCTAAATTTAAGTGTCGAAAATAAAATTTGTGTGAAAAATACCCAACCTTTTTATAATTATGTTTCTTAATTTGTTTATATTTGTCTAACTTGATATTTCAATATTGACAATTTTTAAATTTCATTCAGTATTTTAATTTTAAATAAATTGTACAATAAATAAAAATTTTAAATTTTCAAATTAATATTTACTTTTCTAAATATGTAATTTTTTATAATTACTAATTATTAATCATTTTTTAGGATATTACTTTAGAAGAAGAAATAAATGAATTGGTAATAATTTTAGATCCCATCAGGAAATTAGACCAAAATTCTTTAACTGATGATAAAATTGAATTGAAAAAAAATTTAATTGAACTCATAGAATTAAAAAAGGAAGCATTATTAGACTATAAAAAATCTCTTCTCTTAAAACAATGTGAAAATAAAATACTTGATGAACTTGATGAAGAAGATAAAATTATTGGATCAACGTGTAGTATTAAATATATATTTAAAAATGGATTCAGCAATAGGCGAAATATTATAATATATGACTTGGTCTTCATTGATAATGTCAAATATTACAAAGGATTTTTTACTCATCCGGTTTATAAACGTGAATTACCGTGCAAATTATTCTTAAATAATCAAGGAAATTGTAGTTATCATGATATGTGTAAATATTGTCATGGGATTAATTTATCAGTCGACGAAATTATGGAAGCAGTTGATTTATGTACTGAAATATGCGAAGGAGATATTTGTTTGACTCTAATTGAAGATGGAGAAGTTTGGCGTAAATGTAAAGTGTTATTTGTAGATTATGAAAGTAGCAATTATATTGTGGAACTTATTAAATTGTTGGATGACAAATCAGATAAAGTTTTCAATGTCGAAATGGGTAGGGTCGTCAAATATCCTATGGAAATTATTGAAGAGGAAATTTACATTGATACTTTCGAGACAGAGGAAACACAACCAACAGTTCCATTAGTCGGTAGTACAGTTTCAAAATTTGGAGATTGGGAGAAACACACAAGGGGAATTGGATTGAAACTATTAATGAAAATGGGTTATATAATGAATGAAGGATTGGGAAAAAATAATCAAGGCCGTGTCAATCCGATTGAAGTCAATGTGGCCACTGTCAAAAAACAGAAGCCAAATATTAATCGTAAAAAAACACCGGTGAAAATTGTGAATAGCAATTCTAAAGAATTTATCAAGTCAAGTTTGGCGAGAAATGAAGATAAATTAAAGAAACTTCAAACAAAAATAAAATCTTTGGAAGAATCAAAAGATCGTCACAGTTCATGTTCGATATTAGTAAATTCTGCTACTAAAAAAATCGAGACGATGAAAAATCAAATGTTTGATCTAAACAAGGCTGATAAAATATTGGCAAAGAAATTGACGAATCAGAAATCAGATAAACCGAAAAAATTGAAAATTTTCTAGCTAATTTAATTTGATTAGTTTTATTGGTTTTTACATTTTATAAAAGAAATAAATTTTCGTTTTTTTGTCTTTGATAATTATTTCTAATTTTTGTGTAAAATTTAACATCAAGTTTCGATATTTCTTAATTAGATTAAACGTTTGTTTAAAAATACGAAGAGATTATTTTCCTTTTCCGAATGAGTGATGATGGAATAACGCTGAAAATCGACTTTCCTCTATCGAATGATGCATAATTTGTCCAATTTGGATTATTCTTGGCGTCATTGCTAATATATTAATGCGTTGCTAGCTCTTCCAATATTTGTATGCGTCATTTGCAGAACGTGAGTTGGGCATCAATTTTTCTGTTTGCAAATGACAAGTAAAATTTGAAACACTGACAGTCACAGTGAAAATAGTTACCCTATTTCCCCAGACAATAAGACGCACTAAGGATTATTTTCAGGTGATGTCTTATGTTTTCATGAGTAACATTCTACTTCGTAATTCCTTAAACCCGAATTTCTTGCAATTTCAATTCCAAATTATTCTAAGTATTATTATCAGGGCAAGACAATACCACATAAAGAAATAAAAGTAGCCCTCACTACACATTGCACTAGAAAAGTTAGAATATGGAATGTTGTACAGTTAACCATTTTTTTTGGTGGCTGAAAATAATTCACAGAATTATGGAAATGACTTTTGCTCAACCTCCGTGTGCTTCTTAATAGCAGTGATTTGTTGTTGAGCTTTATTACTATTGTTGAAATTCTTATTTTTTGTTTTATAGTAATAAAAATTAAAAATATTCAAAAGATTTTCCCAAAATTTATTATTGTTTGGCGCTTGAGGATATGATTGCTTAAGTGCCTAGGGTAGTGGGTATTTGAAGATCTAGACTTTTAAATCGAACCCCGTTTGTACCCATGGTTATCTGCTAAATTCGTAGTGAATGTGGATGACCAGGTGAACTATACTACTGTTGGGTTATTGAGTTGGTGATAAATTTAAATGTTACTCTGACTCCAAGCGTGTCTTTGACCGATTCACAAATAACACTTGACAACAGAAATTTTTATTGATAATCACAAATAAACTTTCTTTTTACACTGACAATCAATTCAGCACTCTGCTTGGTGACTATACAACGTTTATTACAACACTCGCTTATTGCGTATAACACCGGATTAAAAGATTACAAATTACTGATTGGTTTATCAACTGGGACTTTGAGCTGGTTGTTTTCTTTGACCTTCGCAAGTTTATTCAAATAATGAAGTAACTTCTTTTCGTTTAATTTTTCAGCTAATTCTTTTATTCAAATCTTCTCCAATCAATTATTCTTCACAATTATTTTCTTTATAATTCTTTTTCACAATTGTTTCTCCAACAACGTTTCGTCCGACGTTGTCTAATTTTTCTCCAATAATTTTATCTCTCAAATTGTCTCACAAATTGTCTCACAAATTGTCTCCCAAATTGTTTTAATTTCGCGTCACTTTTTGTCTCTAATTTTGTCTCCTATTTTGTTCTGATTTCGTGTCCACCAGTTTTCCTTTATATAGTCATTTTATCTATGGCACTGGCGACAGATTTTGTTTTCCCATTTCAATTTTCTTCTGCGTTCCCCGCTATGTCAGCCTTATCTCTGACAGATGTCGAGATACATATATTTTTTCCCCTTTTTTGTTTAACTGCCCTCTCCCAGCAATTCTGTTATCACTGGCAAGCTGTCGAGATAAGAATATTGTTGTTTTCCTTTTCACCGATTTAAAAATTCCTTTTCCTTTTTGTACTAATTAATTAGTACTGACCTTGGTTTTATTTTCATTTTTGATTCCTTTTGTTTCCTTCCTCTTTCTCATTTCTCATTTCTTTTTGCTTCCACTTTCTTTTCTGAGTTCCCATAGCTCGTCTCGTTTGTCATGACGATCTTCCACCAGGTAATTTTATTTATTTATTTGTAAATTGTTATTTAGGTATCCTCAACACTACTATAACTACTCTACATAGGCATTCATCTGTGGTTCTTAGACGGTCGAGTAAAAATGGATCACGTCGTCTATATTAGCTATTCTTATTCGGTAGATCGTCACCGCCCCTCAGCCATATTCCGAAATGGTAGGTTAATTAAAGAACATCTTTAAGAATAGTGTATCAATTCAAGCAAGCAAACAGAGAAAAGACAAAAAAATTTATTCCAAACAGAAGTATTAACATGTCCTCCCACTGAGCACTACTTCATCAAAAATGATTCGAAGTCTAACCCTTTTTCGTATTTGAGATCAACATGATAATTCTCTCGTCTTCGTTGTCCAAGATTAGCAGGATCTATGGTGAAATTTAACTCTATGCTTGGATATTTTATGGTAGCCTGGAGAAGCGATTCGTGATCTAAGTCAGATAATATTGATTGTTTATGGGTTCCTGGAAATGGTGGATTATTGTACAGTTAATCTTTCTGATCAAATCTATCGGATTATACGACTAGGTCCTGACTCTCTATAACAGAATCATTTTATTCGTGGTACGGGTGTTCAGATTTTAGACTAAAAACCTAGGTTATGTTTGGCATGGCGGCTGTTGCATTCGTTGTGTCTGAAAGATTAGCTGAACTATCATTTTCGCTAAAATTGGATGTGGTTTTGGTTATTCATGATCTCATTTTCTCAATGGCCATTCTACTTGTCTAGCCAAATTTGGGGTTCTACTTCGTTTATCATAAAGAAGTAAATTGAATATCTAACTGAATCTAATTTTCGATAGTTGGGAGAATGTTATACCAAAAAACACAGTGTTCGATTTCGATAGTGCAATTCGATATTCTAATATCCACGCTCCTTTGTGGATCTATATTATACCGGGTCGGTGTTCTTTCTGAGGCTGAAGTTTGACTTTATGCTCCGCTCTATTCTTATTTACACTACAGTTTGATTTACTGAAACACTTGTTGAAGTTCCTGTCACCTCTGTGACTCGGTAACTTCGACTGGTCTATTAAAAACGTCCGCCATGGAGTTGAGACGAAACAGGTCTGTCTCATATGATGGTAATTTCTTAGGATAGCCGAACAATTCCTTTGGCGTATGGCTAAGTGTTTCGTGCAGATCATCAGCCCTCTATATTCGAGTCCCTTGTCCATTTGTCCCTCCACTGTGGATTTTAGAATGACCTCAAACATTCTATTCTTGATGAAAAATCATAAAAACATAAATGGATCGAGAAAACTGAGCTGCTAAATTTTTCAGTAAAAATTATATTAAACATTGACAATGTTAAATATTACCGATGATCTTATTGGTCTTATTTCAATAATAAGTGTTGGTTATAGAGATTTAAACCGATTTTGGACGTTTGATTTAGGGTGAAAATAATTTTGATTTAAAGTAAAAACCTATTTTGCAGTTGATTGGAATCTCTAATACAAATAGTTAAGAATGATTAACCCTTAAACCACTGAAATAGAATTACGAGGAACCGAAGTTCTCAACGAAACTGACTATTACAAGCAAACTATGTGTTTGATCGTTTTGAAACCTACAAGTTATGGTCGGGAGTTTTACAGACGAAAAACGGTCTTACTGGTTGGAACGCGAAAATATTTTGATTTGAATCAAATAGGGTTTTTATGATGACCGTCTGTAGATGGTTTTAGTGGTTAAAGGGTTAAGTAAAATCCATTGCATTTAGTAAATTCAAAATTTTATTTTATATTCTACGAAAAGCTGCCAATGTTATTATCGAATTTGCTTCAATATTTGCTTATTTATATTTTCGTAATAATTATTACTATTATAATAAGTGAAAGTACTATTGTCAATGCGTCACTGTGCTTGCCAACTTTTATTAATTCATTCAATTTCAGTAGACCCATCAATGGAGAATTTCCGTCAGATCGTGTCGAAATATACAAACGAGGCAGTCAAGCAGTAGAGTTGACCAGAGGCGTTAGTGCGCCGTTGCAGGCGAATGGAATTAATCTGGAACCGACACATTGAAGTGTTAGAAAAGTCCAGAAACGAGGACCAAGTGACCATTAGAGACCTCAAAATCACCATCCAGGAACAGGCCCAATGACTGATCGAACTGAAAGGAGGATTCTTAAAGGTGCGGTCTTTGGAGAAACTTAAACCAAAGTCGCTCTCGTCACCATTTTTTCGGTATCAGCAAACGAACACAAGAAATCCAAACAACATCCCGAAAAATATGAACGAAATAGGGTCGCACGAAATAGTCAGCTGACGAGAGGCGGCAAGAAACGATATTCCATTCCTGCTTGCTAATGCTTATCGAATTTTTTGTATTAATATAAATTTCTTTTCATTTACGTTTGATTCTACAATCAAGTATAATATTAATTTCGAGACACAGATTTTTCTAAGTATTGAATAGAGAAATGTGAATTAAGAAGTAAAGTTAAATCTGTAGCAAAACATAAATTGGACGAAATTAATTGAATAAAAATTGTGATTTTGCTAGTGGGAAGTGTCTTGTCACTTTGAATTGAATTATAAAATTAAATTGATTTTCGGAATAATTAAAACAAACTATTGCTAAATAAATGACTCGTTGCTCAAATAATTCTCATGTCGTGCTTAATCGCAAGGTACTCTGACAGAAACCACCGATCGCATAATCTGTTGTTTTCAATTTCAATCATTTCATCAAATAACATCAGGATCATTTATAATTTATAACATATATTTTTAAAAAGTGAAAAACAATTTATAAGCAAAGTGAAACATTGCAAATTGGAAGTCACTTAAAAAGGTTTCAGTGAAAACAAATTTTACAAAAATCTTCTTAACCAAAGGTTTTCAGCCTATTTTCACGATGACCCATTTAATTTCTTTCTAAAAGCTTGGAAACAATCTCAAACCAAAAAACGTACAATTTCAACGAAAATAAATTCGGCTTAAAATAATTTTACCGAAAAATTAATAAATTGAGAAAATGGAGCAATGGCGGGTTCCAGGTTTATTAACTGGTACCTGTTGTATCCGTTAATTATACAATTTCTCTTTTTCAATATTTTTTGCGCGACGGTTTCAATAGTCAGGAGGATGATGCTGTGAGACAATATTAAATTAGTTTTAGTTTAATGTAGTAATTGGTCTATGATATGATTTATAATGCGTATGACTATTGGAAATAGTTCATAATATATGATTTGTAATGTGTAATAATAGATGAGGTAAATTATTATTGAATGTTAGTAGTGTGTGTGTGTGAGAGATTTGTAGAGCCCAACTGAGTCTCCGGTAAAAAATGTATTAGGACGGTTGGGGTGAATTTATTTTTATTTTAGTACAAAAAAATGTTATGAGAATATAAAAATATCTAACAAATATTAATCCTTATTATGATAAATTTATTTACTGATAAAAATATAGAACAAAATAATTACTGAACTAGGCAATTGTGATTCATAATCATAATTATCCTATTTCCTGACATTGGATAGAATATTTTAACCGATATATTAACCGATCATGATTATTTTTCATTCCATCGTATATACAAATTTTAGGAAACGTGTCTTTATTTGGTATAGAATTAAATGATGCTGTAGCCGCTGATGAAGAATCAGAAAAGTTGTAATGCATCATTATTTAATGAGATCATATAGAGCAGTGTTTCTTAAGCTTTTTGGTGCAATGAACCCCTTTAAAAATTTTAATATGTCACGGACCCCTCTGTAAAAAAAATTTGTTTAAACGTCAATTATTACAAAATATATTCTATTTTATTATTTAAATATTTTTATTTCAATAATATAACTGTTGACAGATATCTTTATGTTCCTGGATATAAAATAATAATTGTAATTGAAGAAAATAAAATTTTCAATGTGAAGGCTGTTGCTGCTTTTCCTTGATTAGGAGATTGAATTGAGGGATGGTTTTCGACAAAGCAACGCGCATATCATGTTCGACATTCAGTCGATTTCGATGTTTTGTTTTTATTGTTACGAGTGTGGAAAATCCTGATTCGCAAAGATATACCGTAGCAAATGGTAAAATGGCTGCCATAACTCGTTTTACTAGCAATGGGTAGGCTTCTCTTAAAGAAGACCAAAACTCTCCAAGAGTTTTTGAATCGAAATCCATTTTTAACAAGGACTTTGTTTTCAAATCAATTAACTCGTCTTTGGCAAGGTCCATGTTGTCGATACAGTCAATATCACAAAGAAAAGGATTACGAATCCACAACTCATCTTTTTTAGTTATTTCATCCAAATTGAAATATTTTTCAAATGAAACTTGAAGTACTTCCAGGTGCTCACAGATTGCATCCTTCAAGTTATTTAATAACAAACTATCTATATCCCATTTTGAATTCTAATTTTCCAAACGGACATTTTCGATAAAAATGCTTGTAGTTTTTCAGTGGCATCCATAATTGTTGTATCAAGCCCCTGAATTGAAATATTTATATCGTTCATGTGGTTAAAAATTTCTGCCAGGTAAGGCAATTTACATATAAAATCTTTGTTATTGAAATATTCGAAGAGCGAGTTATATTTTTCTTCCAAAAATAGTGATACTTCTGTCTTCAACTTGAAAATTCGTTTCAAAACCTGCCCTCGAGACAACCAGCGCACTTCCGTGTGGTACAGAAGTACCTCATGTTCTGCGTTCATTTCTTGACACAATGTTTTAAAAAGACGATGATTAAGAGCTCTACTTCTAATAAAATTCACGGTTTTAATAACTATTGACAATACATATTTTAAGCTGGTTGGAAGAGTTTTTGTAGCCAGCGCATGTCTATGTAAAAAACAATGTGTAACAATAACATTAGGAGCTTCTTTGTTTACCAAATGTGCAAAACCAGATTTATTGCCAAGCATTGCATGTGCTCCATCGGTACAAAGCGAATGAAGTTTTTGTTTCCAGTCGAAATCGTGTTTGGAAAAGAAAACATTCAAAATCGCTAAAACATCGACTGCCTTTGTAGTTTGCAAAAGAGGCTCACAAAATAAGAATTCTTCTTTGATAGTATCAGCTGACACGTAACGAACAAAAACCAGAAGTTGACTACAATTCGAGATGTCTGTAGTTTCATCCAGTTGCATACTAAAGGGAAATAGCGATGCTTTCAATTCATTGATGATCTGTTTCAAAATATTACAAGAAATTTCAACTATTCTTGACTGTATCACATCATTGGATAATGGAATAGCCTCAAGTTTTTTTCTCTGTTCCAGTCCATAAACTAATTCAACCATTTCTAGTGCACATGGCTTAATTAATGTCTCTTCAATAGTATGCAGTTTCTTACTTTTGGCAATACGATATGCAACTCTGAAAGATGCTTCAACCAAAGGTTTTTGTGGAATACCAAATCCAAGTTTGGTTAATGTTCCAGATTTCGAAAACTGGGCTTTCTTCTTTGTAAAAAATTCTAGATCTTTAGATGCATTTTCAGGATGAAGAGATTTGAGATGCTCTATCAATTTTGCCGGTTTCATACTGGCGTTTGCCAAAATTTTTCCACACAGAAAGCATTGTGGCTTTTCAACATCGTCCGATTCCTTCATGCAACAGAATCCATATTTAACGTAACTTTCATCGTACTTCCTTTTTTTGGACATTTTAAGCTACAAAAAATATCAAGAATTAAAATATCAAGAAATTATTAAGAATTCAAATTGAAATTGTTGGTGGGTTACTGATGGTGGACTAATTACACTTTTATGCTGTTACCAGCGTAACCCAACACACAACATGGTTTTCCTCTTGGTACCCGTTGAGCAATCAACGTTGGTACTGTACCAAGGGGTTGAGTACTCGCAAAAAGTGAGCGCGTCCAGCACTATAATTGTCGAGCACTCTATGGGTTCACGGACGCCGATAGAAGGCACGTGTCCGATTTGTTTCGGTCCCTCATCGAGATTGTTTCCCCAAACGCCTCTCTACCAATCACCCTGCCTCAGACAACAGCAAAGCCCAATCTCACACCCATCAGACAACAAGAATCATTTATTTAATCATTACTGTGTTACAGGGTATGTTTTACTCAGGAGGGGTTACACTCTCAAACGTTCCTCGGGATCGTGGAGTGACTGCAGGCTCTTTCGATTTTTCTTGCTCGGCCAGCCAGGTCCTTTTCAATTTTTCCCGGGTATTCCGCCCTAGCCGTTTACGTTTCGGCTTGCTTGTCTGGGCAGGTGGGTATATCTTGGCTAGCTCCACCTGAAGAGGACGAATCTGCTCTTGGAGGGCGTCCTGGATGAATCTTTCATTCAGTTTGCTCTCGAGCGAGCGTACTTGTAGCTTTAATGCTCGGATTTCGAGTTGGTCTTGCTCCGCCTGGAGCTGGAGTCGTGAGATGTGCATTGTCCGTTTCTTCATCTCAGCCGGACTGAACCAGGTGCCTTCAAGTTCTCGGCACTTGATTTTGAGCTTCTCAACTCGACTTCGAAGGTCCTCGGATTGTTGCTGGGCCTGTTCACGGTCCTTTCGTAGATTTTCAAGTAGCTTGTACACTGAAGGAGAACAATAATAAAATTTCGTCGCTCGTTTCCATGTACATAAAGGTAATTTGATTATTTCCATAAAATTAGGACTGAAGAGTAAAGGGGGGGGGTCATCCCGTCCCTGGAGACTCCCCATACGCAATAAGACTTCTATATAATGGCTAAAAGATGATCTATTATATTATGAATACGTACGACCGAAAAGTTTTAATAATAAAATCGCTACAGTTCGTCATAGTTGTTACGAAACAAAAAGTCAAACACCACACAGTATCACTAATTAGATTGAATAGTTCGCCCGAATTGTTACTATTGATAGGTTAGGCCGGGTTCTTACGGGGCCTTCCCCGTTTTCGTGGAGGGGCATCTGTCTCCTCCAGCTCTTCAGGAGTTACTCCCATTATTTCGGCTTTGAGTTGGAGCTCGAGTCTCCTCAGCCGCTTCTGGGCCTCTACTACCTCGTCGGCCGCTCGATCGCGGGCTTCCCATAACACGTTGTTGGTGGGCTCTACTTTTACCCACGCCGGGGCGTCGGGCTCTGGACCACTCCGAATGACCGGACCATAATTATCTAGGTCCAACCCTCGATTCCAATCGTGGATCCGGTACCAGATGTACCGGGTCCGGAGCCGCGTTATCATTTGCCTATATTCTGCGTCGTCGGGACCACTTGCTTGCGACATTCTGTGATTAAATGAGAATGGTTAATGATAGTTTCCTTTTAAAAATTTCATCTTTCTTATCATTTTACTAAGACGTAAAGCCGTGATTCGAGCGAATAATTACCCCCTGCTGATGATAGTGTGCCTTGTCGGGAGTTAGATGACAAATTTATAGCAAGAATGGGAAGTCGATACTTATCCTCACTCTATAGCCTCAATCTAGAAACATCGAAAGAAAATATCCTAACGAACATTTTATTACTCGTTCAGTAAGTAACCAAAAAAAAAATATTGTACCCTGACAATTTATATTTTGCTCGGGGTTGTTTCCAAATCGTCGAAATTTTTAGTTTGGTTACTTTATTAAAAAATTAAAACAGAAATCTGGTTGTTTTATGGAATTAACATTATTACATAATTATTTACATCGTGGCGTATATTCTGTTTGCAATTACATTTAATCTGGATTGTTACAATTCAGCTTATGCTATTTTGATATAATTAGCCCTAGAGAAAGATTTCGCTGGCGAACGGGTTTATTGTGGAACTGGGTTCCAATGCTCCTTCGTCGGTGAAGTCGTTCAAGGGGTGTATACTGCTAATGCTTTCATAATAACTTCAGCAATTCAGGTATATGCGCTTTCAGATTTGACATGAGAATGGGTCATGATTCTGACCTGTCTCCTATGGAAAGTTTCTTTAGTTTTCGACGTTAACTCGCTCTCAATTCTCGTCGGCGTTTTTGGAATTTTGCTTTATGGGAATTTAGTAAGTTGTCTATTAATTTATAAACCATATCCCACTCATACGTTATATCGTCACCGCTGATTCCATAAGAGCTTAGGGTATCCTCTGTCATCACCTTATTGATGTGATTTTATAGGTTATGCTTGAACGACACCGGTTTTTGGAAATCCCTATTCCTGGGAGCGATCATGCTAAGATTTTTGGAAGATCAGAGTCTCAGGTCATTTTAAGACAGGCCACCACTGGAACATTGCAGGTCAATCTCTACTTTGTCTGCGAAATAGTTTAGCAACCGATTTTAACTCCCATGATCATTTTACCAGTCAATGGGGGTATAAATATCTAAAACATAGTCGGTATTGAAACCTTAACACCTGTAATTTATATCTTTATATTATAGTACATGATTTAGAGGTAGAACAAATTTTGACGGCATCTTATGGGCACTTGCCGTTTCCCAGGTTTGTATTTCGGATTGCTATGCATTACCATTTTGCAGGGATCTCTACCATTCGTAATTTATATATATTGGCTCACAATACGACTATCTATCATTGAGCTTCTTTAAGATCGGAGATTGAGCTTAATCATTTGCTGTTGTAGCTAACATTCATCTATAACTATATTTTGGAATACCTAGATAATAATATCATGATTTGTAATTTACATCGTTCGTAATTTAAATTTTTGAGAACAATATATTTATATAATCGATATAATTATTTACACTTTATACTTTATGATCGAACTATATAATTAGTTATAATTTATATTTTTGTAACTAAAATTTATTCATAGTTTACCTTTTTAGGGATAACATGCCGATGGGTTTCATATATAATGAATTGTACTTTACATTTTACTCTCAATGTTTATATATAATCAATTATAGCTTATATTTTGGTAATCGGAATTTGATCTACAACTAGTTGTAGTTTGGTTTTTTACGAATAACCTACTCATATAATTCGTACATAACTAGATATATATTATACTTTATGCTATAATTGAGAATTCACGATCAGAGTATACTTTTAATTTATACTTTATATACAAGTTATAATTCTATTTTATAATTTATATATTTTTTCCTTTTTCATAAATAACTTGTAGTTATAATTTTATCCAATAGGTACTTTATAGTTGAGTATAATTTTGATTTAGATGTTATATACAGTCTATAGTCATAATGTATAATTTAACTAATCTTTATCTTATGGTTTGATGATGAGAGCATATTTTTGACTTATATTATATACATAATTATAACCACCTTTTATAATTTAACCAATATATATCAGAGTACACCTATAATTCATACTTTCTATATAATCTAACACGTATATACTCATAGTTAAACGATTTCGGGAGACTTTTAGTTTAGACCTAGTACATAAATTCAAGTATGATTTATCATTTATCAATAAAATCATTTACAATTTTATACGAGTTTCTCGATTGTAATTCCTAACTGAGGGATGAATTGAATAGTAAGTTAGAATCACGCATATCTATGTTATAGTTGTTAATGTAACTTTATGGCTGAATAGATATAAATTTATAGTTGAATAGACATTCACATGAAAAGTTTTATTTTATAATTGGACAGATTTTATCGATAATAGTTTATAATTGATGATATTACATTTTCCAAACCAATAATACTTCCTTGATATTGATTCATAAGTGGAAAGTAACAGAAGTTAGTTATTTCTATAGTATGACCCTAACTCTTGATTGATTTGGGTATTGGCATTACTACATTTTTAATCCTGAGATAAGGATATATACCACTCGCTAAGGGTTTTATACTTAATTGAATCTATTCCATTCTTTACACCTGTCGAACTTCGAGAGGCTATCCTCATCATTAGATCCGAGAAAAATCCTTACGTCTTTACAAAAATTTTATTCATTAACGATGTTCGACAAACGCATAAGTGGAGAGGTCTCAACCGACTACATTAACTGAATTATAATTGCTGTGTTCAATTTGGGTCTGAGATCTACTCAATTATGACCTTAGTGTGAGGTAACGTATGAGATTTTTAATGTTGATTTTAAGTGTGTACTGTATTCGAACTCGTGAAGAATGCTTGCTTACACGGCCCCACTGTGACCGCTACGACAAGCCCTACTGTTGTGTTGAGTCGAAACATCACTGTCGACCGATAGATAAAGTATATGGAGCCATAGCGGAGGGGTTTTATCGACACAACTCCATGGTAGAACCATGAAGTGGCCGACCTCCGATGACCGAACAAAAAAAAATTTATATATATATATGGTGCATGTCTGCATGTTTCATTTTAGAAGGCTGCATTACTATCGAATGCAGGACTGAATAGAGACGCACTAAGACGTCGCTGATCAGTCGTAAAAAAAAATTATAATGAGAAAAATCATAGGTCTTTAAATATGTTAATTAAAGGTAGATTACATTTAAATGATTACATGAAACATATGTTAACATTAAAATAATTACGTAAAACGCATATCAATGAAAAATTACTCACTATAAGTTTTCGTAAGATTTTCAACAATAAAATATTGGCATAAAAGTGATGTTTGTGACTGAAACGTGTCAGTATATATACCTATTTAGTACACGTGTATGTATTGATGCATTAAAACAAACTCGAATTCTTTTTATTCCAGAATTTTCTATTTTACGATTTTGCTATTTTTAATGGCGATTTTTGTGCCATAATTTTTGTTTTTATTTTTATATTTTTATTTTTTAATTATTTTTCGTTAATTTGACGTCCATGATGGATTTGGAACGGTTCCAGAACATTCTATTTTACTTTTAATTTAATTTTTATTTTAACTGATGTTTTTATGAATTTCTTTTTGAGATTTTTTATTTTTAATACTAATTTATTTATTTTCC
The DNA here is from genome assembly GCA_959609185.1 of Schmidtea polychroa. Classification (NCBI taxonomy): domain Eukaryota; kingdom Metazoa; phylum Platyhelminthes; order Tricladida; family Dugesiidae; genus Schmidtea; species Schmidtea polychroa. The sequence goes on along the minus strand of CAUHTR010000546.1, from coordinate 754 downwards.
TTAACTTTTGTTGTTCTAGATGACTTTTGTGATGGTCATCGCCATTTTATAGAATGTTCTGGGTTTTTCTGGAATGTTTTACTGTTTTTATCGTCTTTTAAGTTATTCGAGTTCGCTTTTGGTAATTCTATGTTTGTTTGGTTATTTTGAGTTAGATTTTTGTATCACTTCTTGCTTTTGTATAATTTTATTTAATTTCTTTGTTTATGTTTTGTGGCTTTCTCCTTTAGTTAATATTGTTTATTTGGTGTAGGTTTTAATATTTAACTATACTTGGTGCTTTTTACTTGCTGTGTACCTACACGTTTCAGTCACAATTAGTATTTTGGGTCTAGAAATCAGTTCTAGCCCAACATTGTTCACAAATGAATTACTTGACTGAACTCACCTTTACTTGAAAATACCGTTGATAACACAAAAAAACACTAGAAAAAACCATGATACAAAAAAGCACTCGAAAAAAAATACTAGTAAATACAATACTTTACGAATAAATATTTTCGCTTTAAGAATTTGCAAGAACTTTGCGGAACTGATTCTAACGCACTTTATTCCAAGTGAAATAAAAATCAAAGGCTACTCAGTGTTTCAAATTTTCAAATTTTGACAAAAAAAAATATTTTTTAAAGAAATTTTAAAAATAAGGAGCAGAAATTAGGAGCAGTCGGCGAACCCCCAAAATATGATCCATGGACCCCCAAGGGGTCCATGAACCACAGGTTAAGAAACCCTGATATAGAGGGAAAAAGATATC